>PNEN01001709.1:0-39530 GCA_002933655.1 Cercospora berteroae
CCAAAAAGGCACAATGTCCGAGCTTAGTAAGCACGGACAGCTCTGGGTCATAAATCTCCAGCATGTTACTACGTGACCTAGGCATCACGTGACACCCATACGTGACCCCGCTCCTCTTACACTCTGCGACTGCCTAAGGCGCGTTCACCGCCAAGGGCTTGGCAGTGCACTGTGCCTCTTTGTTTCGCGCTTTACGCGCCATTATGAGTTCTTTCTCTCTTTATAGAGAGTGTTCACTTAGTGACTTACTTATATACACTTCCACTCGTGTTTCCGCCTACGGCCCGTGTCATCTGATATACATAACCTATTATAGTAATTAAATATGTGTCATAACTGTAAGAGGTGGAATAGTGCAAATAGAGAGACGAGTAGTCGTACGAAGTATCTAAGAGAGGCGCGGAGGCGCTAGAGACTAAATACTAAAAATAAGGGCTAAGCGCTAAGAAGTGGATAGATACCTTAGGCATTAGGTGAACAAGTTACGTTTCGTAATACTATAAGAGTTTGTAAACTGCTATGCTACTTATAACCGCTAAACTGTTAGAAAGTGCAGTCTAGTTAGACATTCTAAGAGACACTTTAGGGATCAGAATCAGGTGACATAGGTCATGTCACATTAGGTCACATGACTCAGCTGATGGCCCATCTCAGGAGTGAGATGCAACCTATAACTAACTAACACAATTAACTCGGTTGGTTCCTACTTATCGCCTCTACTTCTACTGCGCATTTATACCCTCCAACGAATATCCAGAGAACATAATTTAACATAAACACCTAATTCTGAGGTTTTCTAACTCTCTGTACTAAAATCCACTATAGCAGCAGCTACGTTATATAGTTATATTTGTGTAGGTCTATCTTATTAGTATGTCCTCACAATTATAGTACATAGCTACTAAGGCTGCCTAAGGCATTGGAATATACGCTATATCTCTTCGCAAGCGTGCTTAATACGCTTTCTTTGATATCGCCGTTTTGATAATCCATTGTTCTATCTTCATTGTACTCGCTTTGAATGCCGCAGCGTATTAAAGACACTCTCCGCCGAACGTAACAGGCAGGTGAATGTAGTCGCCTGGCCCTTAGAGCGGGCATCGGATAACAAACAAGTGAACGAGCAGACAACGGCTAGTGGCAGCGCCGTCCCTACTTATCTAGCCGTGCCTACGCATCTGCCTCCCTTCTTACACATCTCGTCTTGCGAACCAACGCTCCAACTCGCCTTTGTTCCACGTCCTGACTCATACCGTAGACCGCTACCCTGAGTGTAGCCACTCAAGAACCAGACGACAGCGAGCTTCCCGTACCCTTCGATGCTCTTTGGCTAGAGCTCCCGTCGGTCGACACGTTGCTCGCCATCGACTTGACTGCCAACAGCAAAGCCGCGCCAGGCACAACTGCCCACACAATATACGCCTTTCAAGTTTGCTTACAGGAGAAGAATCTTGCCCTTCGCAACTGCGTAGGACGCTACTGCGATCTCCAGGAGGAGCACACCGAGCTCGAACGTCTTGCTTCGGCAGCCAAGGAACAAGTCACATCTCTGCAACTCGAGCTCGCACAAGCTCGCACCGACAATGCGCGCCTCGCTGCAAAATTGAAAGCTTCAAAGGAAGTTCGTTCCATGGCCGATGAGGACTCGATGTCCGGCAAGTGGCCAGAGCCAGACATCTTCGAGTTCGGACACAAGAAGTGGCACGAATTTTCGTGCGACCCTGTCCTTCCTCGACTTCCATCTCCTCCGACGAATTGATTCGGACGTGCGCATGCTGCGCGAGCGCTTTCCCGACGCCCACGACTCTGACGACACGAGTTCGGAAGACTCATGTCTTGACAACGGCAACACCACGAAGGCTAAGTCCGGACGCGCCAAAGGATCGACTCCAGCCCTGGTCAATGGTCGCCTGACTCCAGAGGAGCGTCAGCGTCGCATGGCTGAGAGACTGTGTCTGTACTGTGGCGGCGAGGGCCACCAAGCTCGCAAGTGTTCGCGACGGCCGGCCAACAAGAGCTCGGCTGCATAGGCATGGAAGCGCTCTGAGAACGGCGAAGCAGAGTTCGGACAGCCGATGTTCGAACATTCGCCGCTCACCGTCTGCTGCGATACCCAACTCGACTGGACGAAACTCAATTGAGACTGGCAGAGAACGTCTTCAGAATTTTGCGTGACTTTTCAGAATCCCGTCCTTGCCGATTATCGCATGCATTCTGCGCTCAGCTGTCTGACCCTTCCCTCTGCACAAGGTCTTGGTGCCGATTTCGACGAGACAGTACTGGAACCTAGTGGCTTGCCTGTTGTGCACACATGGCGCTCCCTGCCTGCTCGTAGAAAAGACGGCGGCGGTGACGATCACGATCGCAGGCCTCGGAAAGGTGCACAGTCGTTGCAAATCTGCCGGCAAGCTTTTCGATTATTCTGCGCTTTGCAAGCAGGGTCGATTGAGGTGGAACGAGAAGCAGCTGCACGAAGTGGAGGCTCTCGGTTGTCTCACTCTCGTATGTAACTGAGTCCCGACCAATTGAATCTCAAAGCAAGTCATTCTCACAACTCTCACCTTCATATGAACAGCGCAGCAAATGTTGACACTGAACAGGAGGTCCTTGCTCAAGACATCCACCTACCGTCGAGCCATGAAGTCCGCGATCTCATGGAAGCACAGATACATAACACTGCCATGCTGTACCGCGTAATACACAACGCCTCGACGAAGATATCCATTCAATCGCAGTGCCGGCGGTGAACCCCTTTCATCATCTGCCTATCAATCCGTCCCTACATCACACCGCACCCGCCCTTAACTCCTCCATCCAAACCGCCGCAAAAAAGTGATCAGCACTCGGAAACGGCTGCACCTTTTCTTCCTCCTCACGCTCCTGCAACCACAAATCCCAAGCCATTATCAGCATGTTCCATTGTTCCGGACGACAGCGTTCTCGAAGATCCTGTGCCGTTTTGACACCCGTGTCGGTCACAGTTACAGTGTCGCTGGATGCGCCAGAGGCTTGCGAAGCCGGCTTGTAATTGATATGAACCATAGACACTATAGCCGCTGGCGAGTGTGTAGGCTTCGCTTTAGTCCTCGTTCTCGATCGCTGGTTCGCGCTGTGAGACAAAGCCTTGCTCGAACTCTCAGAACTCTTGAACCGCCGCAGCAGATTGAGACGTACTTCCTCAGCGCTGCGAGGTTTTGCGTCCGCTTTCCGTAGCGAGACTGATGGAGCTTTGCGTTCCTCCGCCTCATGCATCGATGGCTCCAACGCTCGCCTCGAGGAAGGCGGTCTGATTCCCATCTCCGGAACATGACTCTGCTCGCCAGGCCCGACTGCATCCGCATCCATCACTTCCAGCTCGTCATCACCATCGTCATGATCACCTCGGAACTGCCCCTGCTCTTCCTTGACATTCGGTGAACTCCAATCGGCAGGACCACCAATATGATTACTCACATAGGTATCATCCCAGGCTCCAGCGAACACGGATGTTTCACGTTTGATGTCGTGCAGAAGTTGCTCCGAGGTCAGACGATCATTGCGGTCTGCAGCTGAAGGCGTCAATGAGCTGGAAGTCGCAGTACGTGCAACTCGCCTTTTCGCGGCCGATTGTGTGGCGTCCTGCTCCAACGCACGCTTTGCTGAAAGAGCTGCCGGCTTGTACAGAGCCTTGCTCAAGTGATTACGAGCTTCGTTCTTGATCTTGATAATTGCGTTGCTCGTGCGTGCTGCCTCGTGGCTCACTTCTCGCACTGCGATAATCAGCATTAGCTCCGTCCCTGTTCAAAGACTTCATCGTGAACGTATCGAACAAGAGGAAATGTGAGGATGAACCGGCTGTTTCGGCGAGAAGCTGCGAGCTCAAAATGCTTGAGCCATCCATGATGACCTGCATCGACCGATCCTAGAGGAAAGCGAATGGAACGAACAGCAAGCACATACCTCTCCCACTAAACGAACACGTCGCCATCCTCCCCCCAATACTGCAATTCGTACAAGAGCCATTCAACGCCGAGCCATGCCGATCAACCACACACCGGCGCAGTGCACCTGCATCTCAATCATCAGCACAAATCTCATCCACAACATCCCAAACCTCCAGCCCAACTAACCTTTCCCCTCCCTACAATCCTCACAGACCCTCACCATCGCATTCCCCGTCCGATGAATCGACAAAATCCTCCGATGTTCCAACCTCGCCGTATCCGGCAACATATTCACCACATTCCTCCTCTCACTAAACCCCTTCCGAAAAGCCACGCGATTCCTCGTCGGCAAATCCAAACAAGCCACCCAAATCGGCACCTTCTGCCACTTCCTCGCCTCACCGTTCCTCAACTCATCCGTAAGCTTCGCCACAAAACTATCCGTGTAATCCGCATTCGGATCCGGCACAAAGATATCAAACGGCATTTCCGCTGATGCATACTGCGCCGCCTCTTCAGGCGGAAGGACGCCCGCCTCGAAGTCGGCGATCAAATCGTCTTCCGTACCGGCGAGGTCGCTGTATTCTTGCCAGGTGTCGGTCCAGGTCACTTCATACACACCGCCACTGCAGCGCGTGACGTCTTCGATTTCCCATTCTCGACCGTTGAAGAAGGCGTATGAGATCCCACTGTCTCCTAGGTGGACTTCGTTGCGGTTGAGCATCGTGGGCTTCCAGCGGACTTGGTACAAAGTCCTGTCGCCATCGACTTTCTTTCTCAGGATTTGAGCGATTGGCCATTCCATAGTGATGAGGTGATCCGTGGCGGCATGCTTTGATGCTCGACCCATCGTCTTCGCTGTGGCGATGGAGCTGTTTCAGCAAAGCCGTAGCGTGTGCCGACCACCGGCAGATGCTGAAGGCACTGAACAATTGGAAAAGCGTGATCGACGCGAGACGCGTGAGCCATTGGAAGAGCAGGCGCGGCCTGCAGCGAATACTCGAATGGACAAGCCTGCGAAGCGTAACATCGTGGGGAAGTCTGCGAAATGACATGCTGGGCACCCTGGCATCAGCAAAAGCCTCCACGATCAACTGGCACGTCAACTCTTTTCGCATTCGAGCCTTGACCAGGAGGAAGTTACGTTCAACTCTTTCGAATTACTCGAGCCTTGCCCAGGAGGAAATTACTTTCTCTGCGAAATGTCCCGTTCGTGCGTGCCTAGCCAACTCCCTCCACCAACAAACCTAAGCCAGGAAGACGCCGACAACGTTGCAAACGCTGGACGCGTTCAAGTCCCAGGGAATTGCAAGTCGTAGCACTTGACGCGTTCGACCTTCAGAAACGCAAACACACGTGCAACAATGCGTGGAAGAAGTCCAGCCAGATCCTCAATTCCCGCAGCACGCATGGACTCCGCGAAACGCTTTAGAGAGCGATTCCTGCAGATGTGGCAAGGCATGGCAGAAGCACATCCGGCAATAGAGGATTCCGTGCCAGCCAAACAAGAACAGCAGACGGCACCCACATATGCCATGCATGAAGATCCCCACAACGAGACTGCGGAAATGGACCTCATTAATGCTGCGCAAGACCTCTCGCACGAAGTCGAGGACGAGCTGTACCGGCTGACGCCAGATCTGAATGAGGTCGCAGTTGTAAAGAATGCACCTTTCGAGGTAGATCGCTCGTCCACAAACCAGAGTCCGGATGAGGAGCCATGGCAGGCTGCTGGCCATGCCGACCCTAAGCCAAATGAGGACTGGAGAGCCTATCCACCAGTGCTGCAACAGGAGACCGAAGAAAACTACTGCCCAACATTTCACAGCACCGGGACGCAAACCCAGGGTCTCGCCGCAGAGGAGGAAAACGAGCCCGAACGCTCCCCAAGCGTCATCAAAGACGAAGAAATCCCTGAAGACGAACGCGCCGCCCAATGCTCCGACCTCCCCACCCACCACCCTCTCCCCCCACCCGTCCTCATCAGCTCCCAAAACATAACCCGCGACCCCCGCCGCCTCCTCTTCATCCTCGAACTCCCCACCTCCGAACTCCTCCAACGCAGAAGCTCCTACGGCTGTACCCAACTAACCTCCAGCTGCACCCGAGCATGGGGCGATCAAATCTCCGTCTGCAGCACCCAACACAACGACTGGACCTACTCCGTCCTCTTCGAATCAGCGCGCAAAGCCAACGAATCCGAAGGAATGCAAATCATGCTCTTCGGCTGCACCGTGCAAGCCGAACGACCACCTCCGCACTCTCCGTGCAGTTTCTTCTGGAGTGACGATCACGATCGCGTGGACGACAGAGATATGGTCACTGCGATGCAACGAAAGTTTCCAAATTTTGCACATGGTTCGTGGAAGTTGTACAGACAAGGAATGGGGAAGAGGAAAGAGTTTGTGATTTCGTTTGAGATGTGTCCGCAGCTGCTGCGAATGGGAGTACCACTGCTGCTTCGGAGTGGCGAGATCATATGGGCGTGGTTCAAGGCGCGGTCGCCCTACGAAGACTGTCACGTCTGTGGCAAGCGGCATGGGGCAAGATGCATGAGTCGTGCGGAGCGTTTGATATGAGTGGCTTCATGGATTCTTGCACACGAGCGAGTGGCGCACCAAAGATACCAGATTAAAATGAAAGCGGAACAGCCTTGAGCATTTTCTTTCATCGTGAGCCTTCCTTACGCATAGCATTAGTCTTTATTGTACTGGACAGTGATAGTTTCCGAAAATCTCGTGTGCTCCGCCTCAGAAATAAGGACTCTTTGTAACTCCTTGACGTGACGCTCGAACTGTAGAGCGCATTGCAGGCCGTACGAGCGGCTGTCCTTGACCTTGCGCTGACTGCTTCGAGAGGAGCGCTGTTTCAGGGCTGCGATACGGCAACTCCTGCGATGTCAAGTTCGTGTTCGTGGGCTTCAATTTCTGTAACACTTCGTGCTCAACCAGAAGTTCGGTCCCGGCGCGCTCGGCAGCGACAGTGTCACCACGGTATAATTGGTCGAATAGATCCTGCCACTGTACTGTGTGCTGTTCAGTCAATTTGGACCAGATCAAGCTCATCTGCTCGCTAGACGGGTCGTGATCAGGTTTCAGTGCTCGGCGAACGTGGTAGAAGAACAGCTCGATCGGAAGAGAAAAACATTTTCTTGCAAGGACTTGTCGCTGGCCTTGATCGGAGGCGGCAAACAGCACTGGGTCGAAGTCATTCCGAGGTGGAGGCTTGGATGGTGCGTGGTCTGGGGCTGCAGTCTCCTTTCCCTTCGACGACGCGTGAGCAGGACTCGCGCTCAGCTCAGTTGCAGCTTTTGCCACCGCGGGCTGAGGGTGCATTGACGACTCGGCGCATAGAGTTGGATGAGCTTCGCGCCATTGCTGTTTGATCGTTGCAGTGAAGCACTCCAGTTCTCCGGCATTTTGAACCACATCCAACATGAGAGCAGGCAGATGCGCCATTGCAAGTGCGCGGAGCCGCCCAGCAACCAGTTCAACGCGACATTTGTCGGCACCTGCTTCCCGCAGGCTGTCGCACGCATCGTCAATCCATTGTGGATTTACGTCGGCGGGTGAGCAGGAGATGCGATGGCTGAGAGCGTGGCAAAGAACCTTGCCCAGGGCCATCGTGAAGAAGCATGATACTGGCGGTTCAGCCACAAGTAAATTGAGCGACGTCTTGAGCTCTTCTGTGCTTGTTGATTCTGAGGTACTGCTCTTTGCTGAGATCAGCGGATGGCTTGCTGGTAGCATTGAAGATACTCGCCTCCACAGATGTCGAAGAGAGCGCGCGCCGAAGCGGGCTGGAGCATTGCCGTTTCGCTGGTATGGAGAAGTTCCCTTGTGCCTGGCGAGTACCCAACTTGGTTTGCAGTTGCCGATGCAGTTCTGCATGTCGATTGGATTCCATAAGCACAGCTCGTGCCTGGTATCAGTGAAGTGGATGTGCATGATGGCGTGACAGTGCTACACAACGCCACGCGGAGGGCGGAGTGGAAATAAGGTTGTCGTCCTGTGGCTTTTGATTGCATGCATCTTGCGTCCCGTCACTGGTCGGGTCCGTCTTCAAAGAGTGCACCAGATGAGGCTCAAATTGCTCACAGGGGATGCGATTGCTAGACCATGCAAGAGCATGGATATGCACTGCACCAGACCAACCGAAGAGAGGGGCTTCAAGAAGCAATGTTGGCGATATTCTCCCATCGCTAGCTGTGCCACGCTGTAAGGCCACCGTTTGTGGGGCAGACGTTGGCGACGCAGCTTGCGCCGGATCTAGATTCATGCTGGCAACTTCTTTGCTATCGGGAAACGTTGCGGGTCCGGGGCTCGACAACAGCGCGTTTCGGGCGGCATGATCGTCGAGGTTCGAAAGGAGCGCAGTGATCGGAGACGATGTCGCGGGAGACGACACCAGAGGAAGCATATCCGCAACTATTGCAATGGCCGATAGCGAAAGTGGTGAAGAAGAGATATACAGACCAGGGCGTGATTGAGCTCAAAGCGGAGTGGCAACCCACAACAGTGCGATTTTCGCAAGTCTCAACCGACGAGGACAACACTATTTGGGTCGACATAGACGGCGAACGGACCAAGGGAGTCAAGAGGCGTGTTCGGGTCGGCGTGCATGAAGAGTCCGGTGAAGAGTTGTGGTCCATTGAATGGAAGTCGACCTGGTGAGCGACTATAAAGCAGTTGTGCGTAGATGCAGCTGACATCTCATACCGTAGGAGAAGTGTGTGGGGCCTGGCGGGTGCCATGGACGCTGTGTCCGAGTATCATGAATCGCATCTCGATGATGTGCGGAGGAAAGAGGGTAAATGGTGGCGCATATCCGATCTTGGCCCTTTGGTGCAGCCAGCGGAGGGCGAGCCGGCACCAGGAACGCTGTTGGATCTTATCGATGGGCGCTATCTTGTGCCAGAGCAAGGCAGAGACTACACTCTCGCCATCTCTGCAAACTTTTTTGGATCGCTTAATGGCATGGCGTCGAAGGCTTCGGTGCGATATCTGAACATGCCCGTGAGGCAGAGACTTATCTTTACGGACACGTATATTGAGTCGCTCGAGACAAGCAGAAAGAAGGGCATCAACCTGCGATCCCATCTGCGACTGTTGTTAGTTTATGTGACAGGACTGGCCCGAAGCGTTGACATGTGCACACGATGTGAGGCGGGATATGGACCGCTCCTCAAATGGTATGCTTCGACGTCCGGGCCGCTTGGGCGAACCAATGCTGACATGTGCGAAGTGTGATTGACGATACGGCGGCAGCAGGGACTTGTGTCAACTGTGCGATATCGATCTCTGAAACGTCAAGCTGCCAGTGGTGGCACCACAATCGGCGTGGGGATCGGCCGTCGCTCTGGAATCCCGCACTTTTGGAAACTGATCCAGGTGCGAACGGAGGAGTTGGCCCAATTGCAGATGAGGGAGCTGGCACAAGTGCAGGCGGAGAAGCCATGGAGCAAGCACAAGGCGTAGATGGAGCCAACAACACCCGAGCTGATTCAGCGGGCTTGTTCGTGACTCCAGGCATGGAGGACCGGCCGGGCCCAGCGCAGCCAGACGGAGATCCAGGCCAGACAGGCGGCGCGACGCCAGTCGTCCATTCATCGTCCACTCTTGGCAGGAATGATGCGTCTACGGCATTTGTCACGCCTGCGTCTGCGAGATCCCAAGGCGAACGCGTTGAGGACGATCCTCAGAACTCGGTGACCAAAACAAAGCTCGAGAGCCCCAGGTAAGTGAACGATGCGCGAAGCGCTGTGCTCTGGCTGACGGATACGGCATCAGCGCCGAACCCCGAAAGCAATCGTCGGAGCCCACGCCTGGCCCATCGAAAAGACGTCGACACGATGCGCGGACGAAGAGTCCGTCATGGATCGGGAAGCACCGCAACTGTACCAGCGCACGGTTCGGCCGTCCTTGTCGAGACCCCATCGTCGGTGCATGGCAGACGTCTCCTGACGAGCCAGTGCGAGTCGGGCGAGATTGCGTATTTGCATATGGAGAAGCCAGCGATCGAGACGTCAATGACGTCCTGCGCTGTTGTCCATGTGATCAAGCAGAGGCGTTTGAGGAGATGTATCAGCTGTACTTGGAGTCTCAATTGCCGGCGATGAGTGATGAGTCTTTACTCAGCAAGGCAGAGTGCATCGCGAAGGTCTGGTATGAAGAGCTCAACCAGGCCGTGAGGCTGTATTGTCCGGCTCCGGGGCAGCCATCGCCTGATGCCCCAGAGTGTATTGAGCTGGACTGAATGATGCTGACCTGCTCGTGGTGAGCATGTTGGAGGGTGTCAGCGACGTTGCAATAGCGCAAACGTTCAGATGATGTTGTTGTGCTTGGATAGGCAGAAGTGCAGTTGTGTACGGCAACGGAACGACCACGGAATCATGGCAGGCGAGGTGGAGCAACGGCAGCGTCGGGCCGAGGAGCACAATACCGAGACAGCAGTCGCGCTGTCGTCCTTTCCTGCGCGTGCGAATTGCGCAGGCGCAGCCTTGTACATCAACCTCACACTCCGTTCTACAAATAAACTGATCCGCAGCGCACACACTCCCCTCCACGCGACTGTCGTGCGACGGCGTCGCTGGACCTCATCACGGGCGCATCCATGGCGTGCGGCTCTCCACGGGAACCCCTGCGCATTGCACGCGTCTGATTGGGTCGCGTGCGCGAACACGAACTGTTGCTTCCAGATTTCCCGCTGACTCTGCCCAGTGCAGGAACATGGCCGTTCTCGTACGCCCGCCCGCTCAACCTCGCTCGCGCCTTCTCCTGCACCTGTACCTGCACCACCGCCGCCTCCGGATGTGCTTGTGAGCACGCCGCCCCGTGCAACCTCACCATAGTCGCTCGTTTGCCCGGCGACAAACCGAACGACCTCCTCCACAGCGGCGCGCGCGAAACGACCCGGCCGGCCAGCACATTCCACGGTAGACAACTCCCGCATACGGTTGACCCATCCGCGACGACCTCACGAGGTCCGGCAGCAGCACATCCATCTCCGCACTCCCTTCCGGGCGATCCGGTCGAATTCGAACTTCATCTACGACCAGCAGAAGTGAGGGCGCGGCGGCCATGGGGCGATACCACCAGCTCGCGCTCGCGCTCTTCGTGACGGCAGCGGTCGCACAACAGGGAGTCCTCACCAACGGCAATAGCAATCTGCCGGCATGTGGACAGAGCTGTCCGCTGCTCGTGCAAGCCGCTCAGGCCTGTTCGGCAACAGACGTGGCCTCGCAGAGCGCCTGGGTCTGCTTCTGTCAATCCGCATACCTGGTGAACTTGCGGTCTTCCGCTACGGGCATCTGCGATTCCACTTGTACGGGGGCCGATCTGCAGCAAGTCAGCACATGGTATAGCACGAACTGTGGCAGCGACAATGGTGCTTCGGCGCACACGAATGCGGGATCAGGCACGGCGGACAATACTGCAGCCAATGGTGGAGGAAACGCAGCTGGTGGACAAACCACTCAGTCCACGGGTTCATCGGGCTCGTCCGGTTCTTCAGGCGCAACAGGGGCCAACACGCTCAGTGGTGTGAGCACGGGGGCGGACGATCCTGGAACGTGGTGGGAGAATCACTATGTGAGTAGCGCCCTTAACACATGCTGGCCATGATCTTGCGATTCTCCGTAGAGGTAGCTGGGAGACGCGGGCCACAGCTGGACCATCTGTGGACATGAGAGCGTATGCGCAGTGCTGACATGTTCTGCAGAAATGGATCATCATGCTCGTCGTCCTGGTGATCGCATTCCCGCTGATCGCCTGGGGTGCTGTCGTGCTCAAACGGCGCCACGATCGCAAGCAGGACCAGATCAACGGAGGATTCAACGAGGGCATTACGACCCGACCTCCCATGAGCGATAACAACATGAACAGGTGAGTTCACCGCTGCAGCACCGCATGAGGTATCCGTTCCCCGCGTCCCGAAGCACGACCGTCCACATTGCAGTTCCTGGAGCGCAAAGAACCGTGAGCAGAAGCTGATCCAGTCCTGGCACAGATCTACAGCATCCATCCCCATGGCGGCCGCCGGTCCATCCGGCAGTGGGCGAAACTCCCCACAACGCACCCGAGAAGCCTTCATGCCCGCGGGCTACGGCTACTCACGGAGCAGCAGCCGCAATGACTCGAGACAAGGCGTCCATCCTCTGGCGCGAGGAGAGACACCCGCCGATATCGTCGAGCGAGGACCAAATGACGCCGGAAGCGGGAAAGGCAAGCGGGTTATGGTCCGAGAAAAGAGCGTCGGCGAGAGCAGTAGCGAAGGCAAGGATGGCTCGTGGGTATAATGCTGGTCTACAAAAGGTTTCCTTGTCGGAGTCGCTTGCTTGGATGGGTTGGGGAAGGTCATGATGTTACGCATAATCTTTCATCTCGGTTGTTCTCGTACATGGCTTGACTTGGGCGACAGTCTGCATGCAATGCAGTGCAAGCACACGTTCTCTGGGTCGACTTCTTGTCCATGTACACGTGCTGTCCTGGCCGCCATGGTGCTGCTCCGGTAGGTCTTTTCTGCTTCAGCTGACGACATCCAGCAGGCATTCACAACAAAACATCGCGAATCTTGTTGATCGCAGAACCGTGTAGAGCCGCGGTGAGCTCACACTCACACTGCTGGAAGAACGTCTGCATCGACCTCGGTACCCGCGAAAACACAAGCAACAAGCTCGCTAGAGCGCTGCACGAGGTCGGCGGGTTCCGCCAAAGCGCCAACACCGTCGATCCAACTGCTCCGCATCCTTCGACCTTCAAAAGACGCGACAACTGAGAAAGATGCGACGACGTGTACTGCGTGCGGAATGGGAATCGTTTGAGAAACGCATCTGAATGTTTCACGGCCTCGAAAGCTGACGTCAAACGTGGGTCGGTCTCCAAGCCTCAAGTTACACGAGTTGGGGAAAGTGCCACCCTCGCAAGGCTAAATCGAGGACTTCGACTTCATCTCATCTCATCCCATCAACACCCAGCTCTTCAGCAGTCCTCCAAAAAGCCCGCTTGGACACCGATGGGAACGAACCCGGTGACAGACAAAAATTCAGAGTCGAGGACTGGCGACCATTTACTGCCTAGACAGCGGCAAGTGCGATACTCGAACTGAAATGAAGCGATCTCGAGTCTTGGTGTCGGGTCACGGGCTTTCCACAAGTGGAATCCTGACAGGCATGGGCTTCTCTTGCAGGCTCCAGGAGTGGCCGCAGGAGACCTCACATTGCTAGTGGGTTCTTGAGGCCCGAGTTGCACAGGTGCAACACTGCCACTGCTGCCGCTTCTGGTCTTCATTTGTGGGAGTCGCGACACACAACGGGATGCGACTCGCAAGTTTTGATGCATGTTGCAGAAGTCCAGATTTCAAGAGGAGCTGACACCCGAACACGAGAGCTGGAAGTGGCATGCAGCGCTCAGGAGCAATAACGTTGTCCTTCGCCGGGCACACATGCAGCAGCTGCCTTCCGATGTCGACGTCACGTCAACATCCACGCCAATTCGGGTGAGGAGGCATCAATCGAATTTCATCTATTCCCCGGACGAACACGCGTACAGAAACCCGCTCGAATCAAATCAAGCTCACAGGAAACCCACCCACACAAGATCAAGTCAGATCAATAACCACCTTCTTCTCTTTCCTCTTCTTCCTTTTCTCCATCCCTCTCACCGGGCAAACCAGCTTCACGGCCTTATTCAACTCGTTCCAAAACCTCCCCGACAAATTCCCCTCCGCTGACCACTCTCCATTCTCTTCCGATTCAAGTTCTCCTTTGAGCCACAGCTTCTCGAAACTTCCTCTCGCCAACTTCGACAGAATCTCGGCATTCTCGCATTGGCACTGGCTCACGACGTATCGGACTTCTTCGACAGTCGCTTCGTTCTCCTCGAATTCGCGGTCGTTGTACACGAGAGGAGTCTTCGGAGGGATGTATTCGGAGAAAGTGGCGATGGGGTCGATGCAAGGTCGGCCGGGAGTGCAGTGGAGATGGTCGTTGACGAAGAGGATTGTGGTGGTGGAGGGGGTCTCGGATGTGGTGCGTTTGGGCTGATGGGCACGCGACTCGGGAGAGGCTTGCTTTTGCTTCTTGAAAGACATCACGTCTTCTGGGGCGTGATCAGGTCCCGCGCGCTTTTTTCCGCCATGTTTCTGTTCGATCTCTGGCTCCTCACCTGGTCCGTCGTCTGGCATTGCGTTCGACTTCGCATCTGGTTTTCCAGCCGACCTTGGATCTGGCGTCCGATTCGATCTCTCGTCCGAGCTTACATCTGGCCTTGCAGCTGACTTCCTATCTGGCTGCCCGGTCGGTGCGGGCATCGGCTCTTGCCTTTGCTCTCCAGGCTTCTGGAGCTCCATGGCTGATTGCAGTGGCGTGTGGAAGACTGACGAGGGAGCATTGGCCTGCGAAACTCTGCTGTCTGCCGTCGATGCGCGCATCGTCGTAGATGACCTCGGCGCTGGCGTAGCTCGAATGGGCAAGTCCATCATACGCTTTGTGCTCGTCATTTTGTAAAAGCCAGATTGAGGCATCACAGCGCCATGCGTCCGCCGTCCATTATCTGGCACACCTCGCTCCTCATCCGCCTGCTTTGACCCCAAGAATCCTGGCGCTGGTCCCGCTCCTCGCTCCGAGGATGTCAAAGGTTGAGTCGGTGGCGTTGAGTATGCTGCCGTGGGATAAGAGGCCGCGGTGTGTTGCGAAAGTGTAGGTGAGCGCGTTGGCATTGTAAAGTGCTCACCGAATACGCACTCTCCCGCTGCTTGCTGCGAGAGGTTTGCAGGCCGCGGCGTTGATGAGTACAGCTCCGCTGTCGGTGTGCGAGTATATGGCTTCCGAAATCGGTACGCAACTGACTGGTCTTCGTCGCTTTGGTCACTTGCAGCATCCGGAGCTGTGTCGGAAAAGCCGTCGTCACCAGCATTCGTGACTGCCGGAGCGGATTCCAAGAAGTCCTCCATCAAGTCATCGACCGACATGTTGCCCATCATGCTCACATGTGATTGTGTCCTGGGCGATTGTTTGGTGGGATTGAGGCGGTACTCATTCCTGGGAGCATCCAGCCTATCATCACCATGCCCGTCAACGGCCTCATCGTCGACATTCTTGTCACCAATGATATCGTCATGTATCGGGCTTGACGGATTCTCCTGTGATCTGGCAGGCTGGACCTCAGATTGGTCGAAAAATTCGCGGTCTAAAGTGGTCAGTGCAAGGCCTCTGAATCGGTGTCGGCGGTGCCTTACGGAAAACATGACACTCGCATCTCCTCTCGCATGCACCTGCGCGCACGATGCATCCAACACAGACACCATGCGAGACGCCGTCAAAGTAAACGCAAAGCGGCACAGGAGACTTGCCGCTTGCGCAACTTGAGCACCTGTCCCGTCGGACTTTCCCAACACAATATGCCAGCAAGGCGTTCAACGTCGAGGCACGCCCTATATTGATCGGCTTGCCGGATGCTATATATTCCCGGCCGAATACGAGTGGTCTCTTGATGGGTATGTTCAACAACCTCTGGGCAGTCTTCTTCGTCGCCAGGTCATCTTGTTGCAGGCAATATCTGAGGAGCGCCAATGTATAATCGAAATTCTTGGGAAGAAAAGACCCACCGAGGAAGATGTCAGTGTCTGCTTCCATCCCATAAGCGATTGTGGGGGTTGTGCGACCAGCTCTGTGCCCAAGCCAGAATTTTGGCTCATTGGCATCGGTTTCCTCTGGATTCTTCTCGTGCCACGCCGCGATCCTAGCCATTGCATGACTGAGACCCCACACTGGCCTCTCGCTATCCTTCCAGATCACTTCACAACTGGAGAAATTCACTGGCCGTATTTCGACAAAGTCTCGCCACTTCCCGCCATCTATCTCTACAGTCCACTGGCCTTCCTCGTTCAATTCGGTCTGGAGTCTTGAGACTTGTACTGGCTCCCATCTGACTTTATACCATACGACGCCATTCTCAACTCTTTTGTCAAGTATCTTTTCGACATCGAAGTCACGCTGAATGGGGCTGCCGACACCGTCCCGCCGACGCCCATCCACGCTGAGCACGTCTATGTCCTCTTCTTCAGCGATCGCTTCAGACTCATCATCGGCCAGGCTCGAAAGCATAGATGATGGAGTTGACGCTGACCGGGACGACAATTGAGACGACCAAGAGACAGTCGGAGATCTGGTGTCAGAGCGCTCGGTCATAGAGGGCTCGCGAGTTGGGAGTCGGGTCGAAGGTTCACGGCCGATTGTCTGTGTCGGCATCCTATCGTCCTGTTCGATTGTCTGAGCAAGATGCCTTTCCTCGATACTGTTCATGATCTTCGCTCGCTGCGAAGAAGGTGCTTGGCTTCTGTCAGCTACCTGTTCTTCCATCTGACGAATATGACCTACGACGTCGAGCTGGCATTTGACCAAAGTGAGCTCGTCCTGGACTCGGTGCTTGCGATTTCTGTTTCTGTGCACGGATGGCAGGCGAATATCTTCTGAGATCTCGATTCTCTATGCGGTCTTGAATCGCCGCTCGCCTCCAGATAATGTGTGACATCAAGCATAATCAAGCTCACACCAGTCGTATCTTTGGGCAAGCAGAATGCACATTACAGCAGCAATCACGACGTAGTATACGAACGCGAACTCACACGTTCGACGCGTCTTCCTGGCCCAATACATATCCATGATCAGCAGAAGTGCTGGAACCCAGCCAATGCTAAGCAATGGGTTCAAAATTCGAAAAGTGTAAGGAGAGTGAGAGATCTCAGCTGGGGAGAGTGACCTGAATCAATTCTCACCAACTCTGAATGAATGTAGCTCTCGCGAGACACTACCACCTCTCGCGAGACACTACCACCTCTCGCGAGACACTGCCACCTCTCGTGGGACACTGCCGCCCCTCTCGCGCGCGCCTTACGGCGCTTTGCGCTCGTTCGTTGCCTAAGAGAAATAATGCTATCTTTTTAAGGGGCCTATGCCTTACGCGCTCGGGTATCGTACGTCGTCGCTAGGACTCACTTCGCTCGCAAGCTCGCCTCACTTATCCGAAGTACATTCAAGAGTATCGCGAAAACGCCTTGAAAGTGCCTTCAAAGTGTGGGGTAGTCACTCTCCCTAGCGGGAATCAGTCACTCTCCTTAGTCTTTTCGAGCGATGGACTCGAATTCAGAGTGGCAATGTGTTGAAGTGAGGTTTAAGCTCAAACCCTCGTCTTACAGACTCCGCATCCGAACAGCAGATCCCAGCAGCATGTCACGACCTGTAACAGCCGTCAAAGGTGCCAGTCGAGGGCGTTCACATGCATCGTCTGCATTGCCTGCGGAGCCATTGGCCTTATCGAACGTGTTCTCGTTGTTGCCGCTTGGGCAGTGCTGCAGCACAAATGCCAAAGGCACACTGGCGCAAAGTCGACTTCGTGGGACATGGATGCATGGTTTGGAGGAGATGAATCCGTCCAGGTCCAGTCCCACGCTTGCGCACAAGCACTGTTGAGCCAGACGCCAATTGTGGATGGAGAACCATGAGAGAGGTTGGGAATAACACAGTGCGCACCTTGTCAAACAGTAACTCTGGCGATCATCATATTGGAATCGGAGCACACGCAGTGAAGTCCAGATTTTGAAACTGTAGCATGTCTGTGGATGCTATGATTTCACGATGGCAAAGAAAGCGAAGCAGTCCGATTCAGAAGGTGACGATGATGTGTACCTCGAGGTCAAGCAGGAGGTGTTCGGCACCGCGAATCGACAGAAGAACCTCGCTCCTCAGGAGACACGCGAGACACCAAGGCCGAAGACCTCCACTCCGAACCGATATTCAGAAATGGAGGCTACTCCATCCACCGCCAAATTCTCGAAGGAGACAAAAGCAGTCTTGAAGATTGTTCGCAAGCATGCACCATCTACGCCACTATTCAAGACTGCCGTCAGCATGATCACCGAACATGTCCTGGCGAATAAAATGGATCAGCCAACATCGAGCCCTAGAAGGAACACTTTTGGGTTCATTGAAGAGGAGCTGTCACGAAAAAAGCACGCCCGACGGAAAGACCAGCCTGGTGATTGAGCATGTTCGAGCCGAGGTGGGCTGCGCACTGGCACGAAATCTGGCTAATGTCATTGAAAATAAGAGTGATCTTGAGAAAGCCCTTTCTACCGTTCGGTCGGCAGCCGAGGCAAGAATCCCAGCACTCGCAAAGGCCTCGCTATTGAGTGACAGCGGACAGGCAGGGATGCAGAATAAACGAAAGCGCGCGGCCTCTGAGGCCGAGGTGAAACAAATCAAGTCTAAAGCGACGAAGACTGATGAAAGCTCGAGCGCGGATGCCCAGAGTAACAAAGCGGGAAAAGACTTTGACTTGGATAAGTTCATGATATATCGCAAGAGGGAGAAGGCAGGAATCTATGCGAAGAGGCATTTCATCGATGGCCGAAAGCTCTTCGAGTTTCATGTCCAGCGGCTTCGGTCTACGAGCAACAAACGGTGCCCACTTTGGTCGGCTCTCACCACTGAGCAGAAGGCAGCATGGCAACTACTCCTCGCGGCACTTCATCAAGGGTCGAAAGAGCCAGTCGGAGACCAGGGCAAGGAGCTATTGGAAACGCAACGGGCCAAACACTCAGGCGCCTCTGCTCCGGTCGTCGACAGTCCGTCGTCATCATCTTCCAGCGACGACAGTGAAAGCGACCACAGTGAAAGCGACGACGACACATCCGACCACGCCAGTTCCGCAAAGGATAGCGCAATCTCAGTTTCGTCTTCACAGACCAAGGAAACATCGAAGGCACACGAGACATTCAGGCCTGTCAAGCGGAAAGGCGGGTGGACCGAAGAGGAGAACAAGGTATTGCTCAAAGGCCTTCATCAGAGCTGGTCCAACGAGAGAATTCAAGCAGAGCTTCCGCCCACTTCTGTGCGAACTCTAGCAGCGATCTCGACTGCCAAAAGTATTGTGAAGAAGAGACATTCGATTAATCCACCGCCATTCCGAGCTAAGCCTTCTCTCGCTCTCCCTGCCTCCACCTCCACCGCGTCTTCATCGAAGAGGAGCTCGCGACCAGACCAATCTTCTACGCCTGAGCCCCAAAGCATCGTCAGCCAGGGATCGCGAATCGAGACGCCACGCAGTCCGATTACTACCTCTCAGAAGGACCAACCTGGAGCAGTCCAGCTTCCTGTGCCTCAACGTCAAAGCGTACTCGACAACGAACAACGACCTGACTCTGCTTCTTCCGGCGCTCCCTACCTCATTTGCACGCCGCAGCACACCAGTTCAGTGCGATGGCTTGTCTATACAAGTGTCGATAGACCTTCTCCTACTTTCATTCACTTCGAACATCGACCACCTCGCACAGATGAAACTCGAAACCTCAGGTATCTCATGCTTCCTGTTGAGACTCCCGAGTGCCCAATAATCAACCCTTCTGCCGAGGATGTAACTAATGCTTGTAAATTGGCGTTTGACAAAGCCGCAGCGTTCCGAAGTGCACAAAAGCTCGGTGATACTCTGTGGACGGTCTCTTTCGACAGATCCGGGACTTCCCTGGTCCCTATGCGCCGCTTGATGGAGACTGTGGTTCGGTTCCGTGACTTTCGTTTCTCCGCTCGCTGGCTCTCAATCAGGCCGCCGAGAA
Organism: Cercospora berteroae; assembly: GCA_002933655.1. Taxonomy (NCBI): domain Eukaryota; kingdom Fungi; phylum Ascomycota; class Dothideomycetes; order Mycosphaerellales; family Mycosphaerellaceae; genus Cercospora; species Cercospora berteroae. The sequence continues at coordinate 19,533 of PNEN01001709.1, forward strand.
CATTCGTTGCAGATATCCCTCAAGAGGGCGTGACAGCAACATCCAACATTGTAGCTGCGATACAATGCGCTTCACGATTCTGGAAGTCTCTGCCGCAGCTGGCTTTGCATCGTCCTCAAGCGAATCAGTCGAGGAAGATCGTGGCACAGTTTGCTTCCAACTCCGGACTGGTGCAATTCTACGTTCCAGTCAGAATGGGATCGTCTCAGCGATGGTTGCACATTCGCTTCGAGCCTCTCAGTCTTGGATTGCCTTGCTGGCACTGCGAGGGGTCACACGAGGACGGCTGGTGCGACAAAGCGGAACCTTTACCATACCCAGAGAGATGAGACGTTATAGACTCCACATGTCTGGCATCTGTCTGATCGAGTTCTACGTAGAAACATAGACTAGTCGTTCTATATCCAGAAACATGGATTCTATGCTTCTAAGGTCCGAGGTGTAGTGTAGACGCTCACAGTCCTCGTTCACTCATCGCTTGAGCCGCCGAATGGCTAGGACTCTGCACACGCAGCATAATATCGCGAGTGATATCGCTGGAGTTGACCGCAGGCCGAGAGTGATTGATCTACGCTGAACCTATGCGCGGAGCAGTGACTGTGAACCTCGACATGCTAGTATCTAGTGAGGCTCGGCAGCTCGAATGCGAAGCACGATGCTCGGCTCTGAAGCGCAGCTTCAATCCATGATACCAATGCTATTGTTGTTCTATGCAGTGAAGCTGACAGATGCAGAACCAATGCTAAAAGAGTAATCGCTCACTGCTTGAATATCCTCTTCCTAAGGCTGCCTCCAAAACAAACTCCTCCAGCTCCAACTCGAAGCAGGCTTCGCCACCACCTCCTCCTTGAACACCGTAGCCGGAGCCACAGTCGCCTCACCGGTAACCGTCGCAGTCACGGGCACAGCCCCCGCTCCAGCCACGACTTCTTTTGCAGAAGTGATCGGAGGCAAAGGTATCGAAGCTCTAGCCTTCTCCGCAATGCGTCTCCCTAAATCGCCACTATCTCTTGCCCGCTCCGCCGGCCAGAACGTCCACATCGCCAACCCAGTCGCAGCACCCACAGACAACAGTATCAAGAAGCCAGCCGACCTCATCTCCTCCCTCATCCTCTGCCTCTCATTCTTCAAAGCCGCAACATGCTCAGCCAGCAGACGAGAAGCCCTCACCTCTCGTTTTCTCGCACGCTCCACCAATCTCGCCATCCGACCTCTCTGTCTTCTCGTATCAGCCAGAAGTGCTCTCCCTACAGCAAGCGCCCTCGAATCCCAAGCAGGCCCAACAGCCGCCCGCTTGAAAGCAGTTGTATTCGCAACAGCCGCTATCTTCGTCTCCCCACGCGTTGGAGGAGCATTTTGCAACAACCTCTCAATCGGCACGGGATACGGGTCAATCTCGCTCGTCTTAATCAACTTCAAATTCGGACTGTGTTCGAATCGTTGAAGCTTCGAGATCTTGTTGAAGTGTTGCGTCTCTCGTGAATTGGAGAGAGCGCCGAGCTGAAACAAGATGCTTGCTCGTGAGCTGGAGGTCGTCGAGAAGGTTCGAGTGGCATTTTGACGAGATGTGGCTATCGTAGAGCTGAACAGTGAGGCTGCCATGGTTACTGGGATGTCTATGAAGGTTACAAAACAGAGCAAGGCAGAGGAGAGAGAGGGTGAAGGAGGTCGGTGTAGTCCTATGCAAGGCACGTCGTGGAGCACGACCTGATCGCGAGAGACGCGGGGTAGACTTGAGGCGTGATCATCACATTCGGCCGGAATAACGTATTTCCTGGCGGCATGTGTTGTATCACTGACAATACTGCGTTTACTGTCGGTGGCACGGATTGATACTTGAGGCGCTTGCTATACATAGCTGGGGAGGGAACGACCTTCTCCAACAACCGGAGGCGGGCGTTCACAAGCGTGTCCACATCAGGTGGCTGTATCCGGTGAAGGAAGTATTGGAACCTGAGTGGACTTCGAAAACTTGATCATAACGCCAGTCTTTCTCGCAGTGGGAGTGCGCGGCGTCAGTCAGAGTGGCGCTGAGCTCCAGTCTCCATCAACTTCCAGGACTGGGTCTTTTTGATGGCTTCATGTTGGATTGTCCGGGTATCCATTCGAGCAGCAGATCCATCTCTGTGGTTCTTGGCGATGAACGCAGATCTTGAGTTCCGAACAGAGACAGATGGCAGTCTTCTGGTATATTCGAACAAGTCTCGTATAGGAAAGTTGATGTTTAAGGAAAGCAGAAGTGAAGTCTGATGGGAAAACTTCGCGCGATACGCACCGACCGGTTCTGCCAAGCATTCGCAAAGTTCCCGTCTGCCAGCTGCTCTCTTCTTCTCTATCGCGACGACGGCAAAATCCATCACTTTCATCTTTCTTCATCGCTCGATGCATCACACTGAGTGAGGCCACTCGAGGCAGATCCTCTCTACTGCAGATTCAGACTCTGCGGATTCAGACTTTGCGCTCCAAGACGAGAAGATCTCACAGCAAGCACAATCATGCGTGGTCACAGTACCCTTTCAAGTCTATCACTTCTCAATCATGATCTCATATCTCATAAATATGTCCATTTTTAATAGTACAACAAATTGCTCACACACTCGGCCGCCCATTTTCCACAACTCCAACCTGAACACCCTCTCTACCATCTCTTAAGTTCATTTCCACCCAAAAGGCACCAACCGATGCCCAAACAACTTCTTCACCTTATCTCGATTCTTCTTCTCCTGATCATTATCCCACACACTCCCACTCAATCTCCTCTGGCTGCTCGCAGAACTTCCTGGCCGACTCTCGCTTCCGCTTCTGGAGCGCGAAGTACCAGGAGTTGGAGGACGAAGGAGCTTGTCTTTCTCTGCGTCTTCGCGTAGGACCGCGTTTACGACATCTCGGACGTTGCCTGCGCTCTCTTGGCGAGAGTGGGAGTGGGGGTCTTGAGAGGAGGTTGAGTTCTCTACAAGCGGGACTACAGTCAGCTGAATTGTGGTAGGCGTGGAACAGCCATACTCACCTCGTGCAGCCATATTTTCTACGCGATCGCCGCTTGTGCTTCTTCTGAGTCTTGGACGTGCGCGACGATTCGTTCTCGTGTGTCGTGATTGCTCGTCGTATCGATCACACAGCATGAACTTCGGTCTTTGCGTCGATTTGTTCTCACAATCAGTACTTCGATATTCGCTTCAACAACCTCCAAAGTAGCGGCCAGAACAGTCTTCATCCTTTATACCTCTCCCATACCTTTCGATGCTCTGCAGTCAGCTGACCATAAGGTGACCCATGCACAGATCTCCGCATCCGTCCGTAAACCGGGGCCCTCCGTATCTACGACAATCTATTGCTGCGCCGCCTTTCACGACGCAGGCCAAGCTTCACACGACATGGTTGTGTAAGCACGTATGGCTATGCTGCCTGGCAGGACGACGAGGTTGATGATGCAAATGCGGTACTTTCACAACATGTTCCACAAGTTACTAAAGGCAAAATGACGCTGCTGCATGAGGGCTATGTGTGTTCAGTCACATTCACAATCACACCCGAGGTACTTCCGAATTGTGCTCAGCCTATAGCTTTCGTGCGTAGAATGCTGTCATTAAGAGAAGGTTTTTCTACCCACTGGCTGGCCAAGGACTTTGCGTATGCTGGGAATTCGACCGACCTGGAAATTCTGCGGCTACCGAAGAAGAGAAGCCCGTCAAGCGCATATGAGCATGTCCTGCTCCCGTGCGAGTACGAACGCCTTTTGGCGCGGGCAGAGTAAGCAGCCTAGAGCTTCGACGCCGTCCAATTTGGCTTCCTCTTCTCCCTGAAGGCAGCCAGCCCCTCTCCACAATTCACTCCTGCAATCAACTTATCATAAAGCTGTTCGTGCGTGATCTGGAACGCGCGCTCCACACTGCCCGTCTCCCAAGCCTCTCTCAAACCCGCCCTAGTAACCACAGTCCCATCCGGCGAGATGGCAGCGATCTGCTTCGCCTTCTCCAGCGTCTCCTCGAGCACAGACTCTGAAGTCTTCGAGATACCCGCGATCAATCCTCTCTGCAATGCTTCCTGCGCAGAAACCCTCCGACAAGTCAAAGCAATATCCGTAGCAGCTTGCATTCCCACTGCGCGGACCAGCCGCGGCAGTCCTCCACCATACGCGTACACGCCCACCTGAGCTTCCGGCAGCCCAAACTGTGCCTTTGGCGAAGCAATTGCAATATCCCTGTAGCAGGATCAGTCCCAGAACTTGGTACCCTAAACTTGTACTTCGTGGCCACCTACGCATTGAGCACAATCTCAAACCCTCCTCCAAGCGCGAAACCATTCACAGCCGCCAAAATCGGCTTCTTGCCCCGTCGTCTGCTACAACCCCCAAAACCAGCTCTCGGATGCTCATGCAAATACGGCTCACTTTTCTTCAAATCATCTGTCGTGAGCTTGGCATTTCTCGCCTCCTCAATCTCAATCAAATCCGATCCGCAGCAGAAGGCTTTGCTTCCGGAGCCAGTGACGACAGCAACTCTCAGGGTGTCTTGTTCATCGAACCATTCGAAGAGCTGCTGGAGTTGCCAGTTCATGGTATGTGTGACAGAGTTCATCTGCTTGGGTCTGTTCAATGTGACCAGTAGAATCTGGGGCGTCGGGTAAGAGACGAGGACGCCATCCACGTGTGGCGATTTGAGGGTTGGTGAGGCCATATTGATACCGGGGATGTTGTTGTTCAGTATCTCGTAGATTGAATCGATATACAGCGGAAAAGTGAAGTCGTGTGTAGCCGAGGTGCGTCGAGCGAGCGGGATTTCTGCTCCACTGCAACGACTAGCCGGATCGGGTGAGCAATTGTATACATTGGCAGTCATCGAAAAGATGGCGATGATTGACAACTTATTGTACAGATACTTCGCAATCGTAGTTCTGATCGGGCTCGCCTTCCGTCTTACTGCTTGCTGCCTTGCACACCAGTGGCGTTCTCGCAATGAGAATTCAGTAATGCCACCTGTGGGCCACAGACAGACACCGAGTATCGGCGGCTTGATACGCCTTGAATTCGCATGATCACAGTGCTCGAGAATTCCAGGCATGGCTACCTCTGCGCCCACGCTGAAATGAAGATCCATAGACACGCAGTCGCTTCCTTCTCAAGAACCAGCTGCCCTCACCCGCTTGATGGCAGGTGCACAAGTACCCAGCATGGCGATTGCACTGAACAACATGCAACTGCCGGTGAACAACACAACAGCATCAAATCTGCCAACCCCATATCGCCCTGCACTGATTGTATTGCGCAGCAGAGCACCTCCAATTGGACCAGCAAGAACATTGCCAACACCCTTCCCAAAGTTCAGCAGCCCAAAGGCAGCGAAAGCAGCATTGGGATCACTCGAGACCGAAGTGCCCATCCGCGCCCACATGGCAGTATATCCAGCTCCAAAGAAGCCGTAGATCAAAGCGAAGACAGAGAGCACACCAAAAGTCTTCGCCAATCCCCAAGAGATGTAAGCGGCAATCCCAGCAGCCATCGCAGAGGACGTGACGAGCAGACTCAAGGGTATGCGACTCTTGTCGGACAGATAGCCGAAGCAGAATTGACCCAGAACTTGAGCAATGCTCATGATGGTCAGGAGCAGTGCGCCCTGTGATGAAGGAAGACCAGCAGAGGTAGCGTACGATGGCAGATAAATAGAAGGGAAGAAATAGCCTAGTCCCATCGCCAAGTTTGAGATGCTGTAGACCCAGAAGAGCGGGTTTCTCAAGAAGGTCCAGTCCGTCCTGGCTGGCGCCGTATTCTCTGCTGAAGTCTGCGGGACGCGACCTTTCAGCATTGGAATCAATGGACCAGTCAACACGAACAAGCCAACGGCGATGATGCGAAGTGCAGTCTGATACCCACACCGATGAAGCATAGCTTGCAGACCAACAGGCAAAGCAGCTCCAGACACACCAGAAGCACTACAAAGGATGCCATATGCGAGACCTCTGCGTGCGATCCAGAACTCATTGACCATGCTGAGGATCGGATAGTAGAACACGATGAACCCAAACCCATAAACCACACCTTGAGTGAGGATCAACGTCCCCAAATTTCTGGCAAACGAACCAGCGACGAGCCCCAACAATGCTATCGTCCAGCCAATCCAGATCATATGCCTTCTATACCTGGAGTAGCGCTTGATGATTGGTATAACCGCTGGTGCAGCCATGTATGACAAGCCAGATGCAACAGTTCCGATAACAGAAATGTATGGCGAATCCTGGAACTCAGGAAGCTGGGAGTAGTACTCTTGAAAGACTCCGAAAGACAACGGAAAGCCCCAGAGGAGTGCTTCGAAGACGAAAGCTGCTGCAAGAAGCCGCCATGCTGCTTTGCCGCGATCGTGTGGAGGGAGTGACTGGGCGGTTGCCTGAACTTCGTCGTCTTGTCCTTGCTGCTGCGATGCTGTGCTCCGCAACTCGATTACCGTGCGTTCAAGAGTGCCTGGAGACATCTTTGCGATATTGCCATATTCCTAGCCCGCGTTCACAGATATATCAGATCGCCCAGTGCAGGATTCGCCTAGCCGAGGCTCTGGATTTTGTGCCGGTGGTAGGAGGTAGGCATCGAGGCAGCCCTCAGCATCGATGCATCGTCAATAAGCATTTCGCAGGCATCTCCTCCAACTGCTGGTGGTGATCAAGGTGCAAATTTCGTTTCACGGGAAGGTGGATGCAGGAAGAGGAAGGTGTTGTCTTGCTGGAGCGCTTGAAGAAGCCGCGTTTGCCAAGACCAGACACGACTTGCTGCAATTCTCCTCTCCAAGACGAACCACTTCGCTAGCTACTCGATCATCAGAATCGAACAATTGCACACCACGATGCCATCAGGCGGTGCAAATAGGGCTCTGCTTCGCCCATAGGAGGCACAACAACACCAAACATAGGCACTCCTCAAAACGCCCAGATTTCTCAGCTCACAGCAAGCACCACCCGGCCAATTCACATTCGACTTCATGTACGCTACAAGATCAGCTCCCACTATCGACTACTCCACGACCCCAAACTTCGCCGTCTTCTCCAAGATCATCTCCACAGATTCTTCATGCCGCCACTGCTCCCTCTTCTGCCGCGATCCCCCTGCGAAGATTTCCGCCTTCGTACCCCATTTCCACGAACCCACGCTCGCCATCTTTGTTCCGAACCCAATCTCATACGTATGTGCAACCTCGAATCCCCCAACATCCCTATCAGGATACCAACTTTTGCTCCCATCATTCTCACTCAAAAGCCCAGAACGCGCTCCAGAAGTTTCCTCAAGCTTCCTCACCCTCTCAGCACTCTCCTCAAGCTTCCTCGTCATCTCCGCATCAAGCCGCACCTCCTCACCCCAATCCCCCCCCCATTAAACGTATGCACCACAACATACCCCTCCCCCCCTTCAATTCCCCTCTCCGGAATCTCCACCACAAACTCCGAATCCTCACAAACGACCTCAGACCTCATAGCAAAAACATCAATCACAATTCCTGGAGCAAACTGCCCAGTTTCGCAGTCTGTGAACGTGAGACCTTCATGATCCAGTGCTAAGTGATCAGAACTCAGAATCGTCCTCCAAACGTCCACAGCAATCGGCCGAGAACTGTCGACTTTTGCTTCCAGCGTGAGAGAGAATTCGGACGGGTGAGATTTCGATAAGGTGGGCGAGTTGGTTGAAATGGAGATGAGGATGCGTGGAGGTCTCGACGATGGTGGAGTGGAAAGGCCGAAGGGAGATGTGCAGAATTTGTACATTGTTGTCGTCAATGAACTTGTGAGAAAGTGGTAGCTGCCCGGTGATGCTCTGCCTGTGCCACACGTACGATGTACCGTGACCTGTCATGTCATGTGCAAATCCTCCTCAAAGCTTGGCGACGGAAGTTGTACGACACTCCAGACCATGAAAGTTCGAAGACGTGCCTGTTTGTGGAAGTTGGGAAACGTGAAATATGCCATTGTTTCGGAAGCATCCACATTCGATATCTGGAGAGGCAGAATGCATTACCACTTCCTCGCAATATCCCTCCCTCCCACCGAATTAAACAACCAACTAATCCCAATCATCAACGTCCTCCTCCAACTCCTCGGCCAATGATAAATACTACCACTCCGCCACGCAATCCAAGCCGAATGCCCTGTCGTCCATTCCTGCTCACCTCCAATCACGCCGTCCCGCTGTCCGAGATAAGCCAAATTCGGCTTCTGCTTATACTTGAATGCTTCAGTAGTCACGTCCGGATTCGAAGCTTCCTTGTTCAAATTCTTCGCAAGGTACTCCGCCTTCTGCACCGCGACTTCAGCCAGAGTAGGAAGAGAGTAGCCTTCGATGTCTGCGGCGTCGCCAATGGCGTAGACGTCTTGGAGCAACTCATCATACGAGCCAAAGACACGGAGATGCCCATCAGTCGAGATCCGTTGCAGCCTGCCACTCTTCTTGACATCCAATTGTTTCACCAGCGGACTGACACCATTGCCCGTCGCCCAGATCAGAAGTCCGTACCTGATCTCCCCTCGCTCTTTCGTGAAGATGGCACCCGGCTCCACCCTCTCGATATGGCTCCCAGTCTGAATCTTCACGCCACGACTGACGAGTTTCTGAGTTGCGTACTCGCCCAATCTCTTGTCAAAAGTTCCCAGAAGCGAAGTAGCCACGTCGTGCACCTCAACGCTCAACTTCCCGTCGAGATGCGGGTACACATGTCGAAGATCGTCGTACCACAAGTCGTACAATTCGGCGCAAGCCTCCATTCCAATCGCTCCTCCGCCGACGACGATAATGCGGAGGATGTCGCGTTGCTGGGTTTCGCCGATGCCCGGGGTCGTGGCGGCGTCCGCCATTTCGAGGATTCGTTGCTGGATTCTGCGGGCATCTTCCGTGGTTCGGAGAAAGAACGAATGCTCGAGCGCGCCGGGTGTTCCGAACGTCTCGACATCGCAGCCCGGTGCGAGGATCAATTTGTCGTACGTTAAAGTAAAGTCATGCTCGTCGTGCAAATGTTGCTCTGCAATATCCTTGACAGCGGGTCTACAGAGGAGCTCTTTCTTGTCAAAGTCGATGCTCTCGACCGTCGCCTTGTAGTAAGTCAGTCCGTGTGTCAGGTTGCGTCGTCGGACCGGCTCCTCGGCAAGCCTGGTGATATCAGTGCTGTGATCTGCATGTCCAGTGGTGAAGCATACCGAAAGTTGAACATGCCCGCAGCCGCGCTGGCCAAGAGCGGGGTGTACTGGATTGTCCGAGACGGCGAGATAACATATACATTGTATCTGGCCAGTGAAAGCGAATGTGCAAGAGTAAAGCCAGCCCAGCCGGATCCGATGACGGCGACGGTCTTCTTTTCTGCCATTGTTGTGAAGCTGGTGATGAGCAGCGCTGGAAGAGCGAGAGAAAGCTTTCACAGAAGCAGCAGCCGTCCCGTGCTCGCCAGAAACTCTGCATTGCGTTGCCCTGTCCTGTAACTTTGACGTCAATGAGAACAAGTGAGGAGCCGGAGTTCTACCGGCGGCATTGCGGATGGATCACGGACTGTCGCGGGGAGGCAGCATGGGCATTGCTCTGTCGAAGGAAGGCACAGCTGCTTCAGCAGGATCTCGCATGGCAGGTCACGGGACGAAAGGATGCGAATCCAAGTGTCTTGCTCTCCATGCTTCGATCGCCCTGATTTTCGCAAGTCTGGAATACCATCGGCTCTGGCAGCGTCTCCGCACTCGAAGCTCCTTGTTGCCCAGCTGCCCACCCCAGTCATCACAGCTTTGACTTCTGACGCCTGCCACGAGCTGGACGCGGCCGTACCGTAGCTGATGTCTCCGCGATCAGGCCACAGCAGAGCTCATCACGATGCCTGAACTCGAGCGTGTTGTCCCGCTGTATTGTATGCCCGTGTCCTATGATCACCTCTCATCCTCACGACGCGTTCCATCCCGCTCCGCCATCCTCTTCTTCGCCACCGCATTCCTCCTCCTTGCCTTGTTTCTCCTCGCCTGTTTCGTCTTCCCCTCCGTGCCAGCAGCAATCTCCTTCTTCACACTCGCGCCGCCGAAACCCCTCTCCTTTCCTCTCAGCAGGTTCGCGCGATGTTGCAGGAGCTCCTGCTTTCCGCTGAAAGTCGGGGTGATCACAGTGGGTAGCTTGGGTCTTCGGCGCATGGTCATCTTCGTCGAAGTCGAGTTGCCAGCTTTCGCGTGAGCTTTGAGGAGCTGTTGTTCCTCGAGTCTGCGCTGTTTGGCGAGGCTCTTGAGTCGCCGCTGCAGTGCCTTGGACTGAATCGGGTCGCCGAGGTTGCCGGACGTGATGAGCTTCGTATCGCGCGTCTGTGGTGCCATGGTGGTGTTGTCATCGTAAAGGAGCAGAGGTGGACTGAGCTTCGCAGACGACTGCCGGCGGCGGCACTTCGCTCGCCAAGAAATGTGACGTCGGCATGAAGCTCCAAACGCCGACAGCTCTCTCTCTTTCACATGCGCGTACAATCAATTGCGGCACGCGAAAATGACGCGCTTTCTGTGCCTCGAGACCAGAGGAAACAATCGAAGTATCTCCGCTCCGTCGTGGCTACGCCCTGGATGAAATGGTGAGGAAGTGAAGCAGATGGCAAGTATCAAATTCTCATGGACATTGGGTATCTGCGCATTACGCCTCGGCTTCAGTTATCGTCAACACACCCCCATCTTCTGCCGTCCCAACGCGTTCTGGTTCGCACCTGAAAAGTCATGGTCGTCGTGCATTGAACGATATAGCCATGGATATTTGAACCATTCTATGCCAATGCCTTGTGTCAATCGGCCTTTGCCAGCTCCAATACCGCTCGTCCCACAGATCGCATCAGTAGTTCGAAGTGCTCCTTCAAAGGCACTGCATGTCGCACAGGTCGTTCATAGGGATCATCCGCCCGCTCAAGCGCGTCTTCGGGCAAAGAAGACTAGCGGAATGATGACGACAGTGATGATGAGTCCTAGGAAGCTGAAGGCGATCGTGGTGGTCCACTTGGTGCACAAATCTCCGCAGGTGCCAAAGTTCGATCGCAGGACGGCGAGGTTCTGGTCATGACAAGATCAGTGTGTGCTTCTCGGACTGTGTGGCAGGCAGATGAAGGCTGACTCACAATTCCCGCAGCAATGTAGAAAATCGCAGCCACAGCGTCCACGACGATCACTGCGATCCATGGCAGGGCAGTGACGAAAGCTCCCACCAGTCCTACGAGTCCATCTAGGAGTCCCCAAGCGCCCGTGAACGCGGCAAAGTAGGAGGAGGATGGAAGGCGGCCGAATTGGCAGTTGAGGTCGTTGAAGTCGCATACTCGGCGGGCGTCATTGATGTCTCGAACGAAGCTGACGCCAACGCCGAGGAGGACCACGGCGAAGAGGAGCTGTGCAAATATGTGTCAGTAGTTGAGGCGCGAGTGCGATTTCCGTCCAATTACCTGGAAAGCTCGCGCTGCGAGAAGGCCGAGTGTGCTTTTCTGCATTGGGTCGGTGTTCCTGTTTTACACAATTCCCGCGATAGTGATGTTTGAGAACTTGGAGTGACGAGGATGCTGAAAACTACGGGGTTGGTGAAGAAAGGGATTGTGCAGCGCGGAGTGCAGAACGCCTTCCCTCTTGTACCTGTCTCGTGCCACACACGATGCTATCGGTCTCGTGCCACATCCGATGCTACCTGCCATCGCGCGACAGGCGCATCCTCCAGCGGCACAGCGCAGCGCAGAACGAGTAGAAATGACATCGTGCAACACGAAGAAGGTGCAGCGCGAACCAAAGGTCGAATCCTCGTGTGGCTCAGCCTGAGACTGGGCGCATGTCGATTGGCTGTGGCTGCCTGTCGCAGATCCCAAGGAGATGACGTGCGGTCGACCGGTGGCTTTGAGTTTCCCGATGGCATCCTTCGTCGACGCAAGTGTGCGGTGCGTCGGCTGGCAGGATCTTGTGCGACTGGCGTGTTTGCCGTGGCCGAGGAGCGACAAGGCGGGAGGCCCACCATGTGGTCAGGTCGCGAGACGTGCACGCAGACCAAGCAATATTCGCTGGAGCTGGAGCTGGAGCTCTCCGCTGGGCGAGAGGTGATGGCGAGGTGGGAAGTTCTCGGCGGATGCAGTCTCTCGCTCGCTGCTTGGTGCCTCAGGCAAACACATCCGTTGGGCCTCTCGACTTGGCCTTTGCGTTCAGGTTGACCCGAGATTCCGAGGCAATCGCCAAACATCGTCCACCTTTCTGCCTCCAGCACGAATCTCCTCAGAAGTCAGCAACAGAAGGTTTCGGCCCACCCCGAAATTATGGAGGCTTTCCACCTCATCGCGAGGTGGGCGATGGTCGACAACATGCCTCCGATCGCCCCTCCGCCATCTGGTGATGCGCCGACCGACAGCTTGCGCGGGGTGCCGCGTCACGAAACGGCGACGTATCCGCCCGACCGGGCAGAGGAAGTGCAATTACTGCACGCGAAAGAATGGCACATGTTCTTTGGACCGTCGGCGGGATGCGCGGGACGTGTCGGTCCCAGAAGTCACTCCAACAGCTGCCGATCCCACTTCGGCCGCCATCTGCAAGGAGTACGGCGAGGCAGTCATGGAGGACATGGTCAGCGCGTACGTGATCCTCATCCACGACCGGCCCCACAGCCTGTTCCACGTATCCTCGCTGTGGACATCAGTACGGCAGCGGACCATCTCGCCCGCCGTGCTGTGGAATCGGTGCGCGCTGGGCTCTCTGCTTTCTTCCAAGTCACATGTACGTGAGATGGCTGTGGCTCTCACTGCTCGGGCGAAACGCGCGCTGCAAGGTCAACGGGAGCACGTTGGCGTCGAGAACGTACGGGCGTATATCCTTCGTGCCAACATCTGTGCCGCCGAATGAGCACCCCACACGGAGACGCTGTACTTGGGAATTGCCAACCGAATGGCTCAGATCCTGGGACTTCACCGGCCGAATCCCTCACTGGGCATCATACAGCGTGAAACCAATTGCCGGATCTGGTGGACCTTGATCATGGCAGACAACTGGTGCTCTGCTGGCCTTGGCATTCCGCGGCAACTGACACCCACCGAGCCCGCCGAGATGCCCTTGCCCTTTGATGAATTCACGTTCCAGCGTCTGGAGCATGGAGAGCCACCTTTGCCAGCGACCGCACTGAGAGAAGGGCTCTGGGCCCACATGATTCGTCTCGTCGACTTGCTGGGCCCCATTCATCAATTGGACAGGCTTGTGGCTGGGCATTCCATCGATGCAGAAGCAGCAGACCGCAGAGTTGCACACATCGCTCGCCAACTTGACGACTGGCCTCGGACACTCCCACCCGGCACCACCGAGACCGACGCCAATATGGAGTCACACAGATCCCGAGGTCTTGGCGGGCCATTCGTCTCACTGCATCTGGGATATCACCACTATTCCACGCTGCTCTATTTCCGATACCTTGGGACGAGCTCTGCTACGTCGACCGTTGCGCGCACCGATGCGAGAAGCTGCCGCCAGCATGCGTCATCGTATAGCCAGCTCCTTCGGAAATCACGGCAAACCCCAGGCTACGAAGTCATCTTCCCAACGATCGCACATCTAACTGTGGTCTCGTCCTCCGTGCACCTTCACACTCTGCTCTTCGGGCGCGATGATGAGCTGAAGCAGGCGCGTGCGGACTTGCTGTCCAACTTTGCTGCTCTGATAGATATGAGAAAATATTGGCCATGTCTGGATCACATCGTGAGCAGTGACTTCCTCCTACCCTCGAATACCCACTGACCATCCTCCACGAGATGAAACGACTTCTCCTCTTTCAAGAAGCTTGCCTGCAAAGCGAGACCTCGGCGACCCATCGTGTCGATCAATGGATGGTGAAATTCCTCACCGAACATTCGCTGCCTTTGGAAAAGAGGATCGAACCATGCGAGATCACGGCAGTTTCGACACCCAGCCAGTTGTCAGACTCATCGCAGGCGCAACATAGTCCTCGCACACGGGAATGGATGGCCAACCAAGCATTGTCTACTCTCTGGCATGTCGATTGACCAACATGTGTTCAGGCGACTGCTACTGTACTACTCTGCTGCGCTTCGTGCAGTTCTTCATCGTGGTCTCTCTGCTGATAGCATCCGCGTGGGCCTGTGCAGTGCAGCCTGACATAGTCCCTTCTTCAACAGCCTTTCTGCATCGGGGCTTTCCGGTCAGGTTCAAGGTGGAACCACTGTATGCGGCCATATCTCAACAATGCTCAACTCGACATGAGAGCGGGTGAATATCCAGTGTGTACCCGGAATTGAGTCGGACATTTCTGCCCGTGCACAAAAGAGTCGTTGCTTCGCTTGGGATACCACTTGCCAGTTGGGGAGCGACTTCTGCACTGCCCAAGCATGGCAATGATAGATCGCACGCGCAATGTAGCCCGCGATGGCCGGAAATATATGCAACCATTTGTGACTGCATGATCTTGGCGCGCAGATGGGACATAGAGCACGAGGTCAGCAGTGCCAGCCTCTCTCAGCGTTTCAAGCAACTCCCACGAATGGAGCTGGCCAACCTTATAAGACAGGTGGAGCACCGGCCACCGGCCAAGCAGATGCACCACGACCGGCCTCTCCACATGTACTTGTACAGCTCAAATAAGCTCCGACATATTGCGCCATCCAGCTTGTCGAGCTTCTCATACACGCCAAGACCAATCACACGCCGTACCGGAGTACGTCCGTTGACTTCATGTCTCTGCTCGCGCCAATCCTGCCGTGTAGAGAGTGTCGCAATGGTGGATGCGAAGCACGTTGGCCATCAGTAATCGTCGCAACGGCACAACATTCCCACTTTCGTACCTCTTTTCAGCCCTTTTGCTCGGGAGATCATGTTCCCTCCAAGCACGTTTTCCGGCATATCGGCTGCGACTTGCTTGCTTGCGCAGGTTGGGGAAGCTCAGGCCCGGTCTGTCGCGTGGGAGAAGGTTTGGCAAGATGTGCTGCAAGGGACCTGATTTCGGCTGGGATAAGGCTCTTATCATCGTTCCATTCGATGGGAGAGCCACTTGTGAAAATCGAGAATGAGTGGCAAGTCCAGAGCCTTTGCCTATAACAGACGAGAGCCGTCCGGCGCGCGAGATAATGATGAACTTCAGCCGCTGATCTCATCCTCCTCTTCGTCATCGACCACGAACATCAACATGGCATCGACCACTCCGGAAAAGGTCAATTACACTGTAGAGGCCAAGACAGGCCTCCAGGCGTCCAGCGAGATCTCCTCTCCCACCAGCGATGAGCTCCAGTCGCCGAGTTCTTCCTCCACAAAGCCCAAAGTCCCTTGGTATGCCTACATCTGGGACTATGAGCCCAACCGCAGCAAAGAAGAAAGCGCCTTCCTCCATCGTCTCGATACGAGCGTTCTGATCATCCTCTCCCTCGGCTACTTCATCAAAAACCTCGACCAAACCAACATCGCCAACGCCTACGTCAGCGGCATGAAAGAAGACCTCCGCATGAACCAGAACCAGATCAACTACGTCGACGTCGCGTGGACAACAGGCTACGTGGTCGGCCAAATTCCCTCCCAAATCATCCTCACAAAAGTCCGACCTTCGATATGGATTCCTTCTTGCGAGATGGTCTGGACGATTTTGACGTTTTGCTTGGCGGCCGCGAAAACGAGCGAGCATGTGATCGCGATCCGATTTTTCGTGGGACTCTTCGAGAGTATTTTCTACCCTGCGGCGCATATGATTTTGGGGAGTTGGTATAAACCTTCGGAGCTGGCGAAGAGGGCTTGTATTTTTCATGCGAGTTCGGCGATTGCGAGTATGTTTAGTGGGTATTTGCAGGCGGGAGTGTATAAAGGGTTGAACGGGACGCATGGTTTGGCGGGTAAGTCGAGACTGACAATGAAGTCGCAGTTTTTGTTCGCTGACTGATTGGAACAGGCTGGCAGTGGTTGTTCATCATGGACGGAATCATCAGCGCTCCGATTGCGATTGCCGGGCTTTTCCTCATTCCTGATCTTCCGGAGAACAGTCGTGCGTTCTATCTTCGCAAGGATCAAATTGTTCTTGCTCAGAAGCGCATGGAATCTGTCGGTCGTGCTCCGAGAACGAAGCTGGGCTGGTCGGCGTGGAAGCGCATCTTCGGGAGATGGCACGTGTATCTGCTCACGATCCTGTACATCATCTTCATCAACACTGTAGGCAGAATCTTGGACTTGAAGGAGTGGAGCCGTGCAGCGCTAACAATCTCTCGTAGGGGCCATCATCCAGCATCAACCCCTTCTCGCTCTGGCTCAAGGAGTCTGGCTACTCAGTCGAGCTCATCAACATCATCCCCACAGCACAGTCAGCCGTGCAAGCGGTGGCAACTATCGTCATCGCCATATTCTCGGATTACTGGAGACAGCGAGCAGCGTGGATGTCCGTCTCAACATTCTTCGGCCTGCTCTACTCAATCATCCTCGCCATCTGGACCGTTCCCTCAGGCCTGAAATGGTTCGCATTCTTCATCTACCGCATGTCGGTCCCATACGGACCGATCAGCATGTCCTGGGCGAAGTAAGTACCCAAAACCTCTCATCTCACTTTCAAGCCAAGTGAACAAGCTGACAATCCACGACAGTGAGATCTGTGGCGCCGATGCCGAAGAACGGAGCATCGTGCTCGGGCTGATGAACAGTTTTGGTTACGCCTTCAACGCGTGGTTGCCGCTCTTGACGTATCCGCAAGTCGATGCACCCGTGTTCAGGAAAGGGTTCATTTGGTCGACGTGTGCGTTCGTCGCGCAGTTCGGCATCACGTGGCTCGTGTGGTGGTTCCAACGACGGGATTTGAAAAGAAATGTGGTTCGGTCTGCGTGAGCGTGATCATTGCTCCAGGTGTTTCGTCGGCAGACTTGATGGCATAATGGGTCTGCAATTTTGAGAGAGCCTGGGCTGCTGTGAGCTCGTAGACAGATATGAGAATTGACGAATATAACGACGGTTTGCCACAGCTGCGCTGGATCTCGATCCCATGAAGGTGAATCGTTGATGAAGATGTGAAACTTGATGCTCGTTTTCTCGCCAGCTGTCCCCTTACATCATCAGTGCAGAGTGGGGCCGTGATGAGATGGAGGGCTCCGGGGTCGATATCCGAATGGGTCACCCGGTCACGTCTGGTTATCCGGGTCTCGCCTAGACCGCACATGTATGCCCGTGAGGACAACGACTTTTGCGAGACCTCAAAACGCCTCTGCGCCGGAGCAATGCACATGGTCCTGCGACGCCGCATGGACGCAGCCACGCCACGTCAACCGGACTGATTCATGGCCTCCAAGAATGCCCCCAAACGCACTTCGGCCGGCTCTCCCGGCGCGAGTGGTGGTGGGCCCACCGAGAAGAAGAGACGAGTGGTGATTTCCATGGCCTGCGAACGATGTCGCTCGCGAAAGACCAAGGCGAGTATTTTGCCTTCCCGCTCGCTCGTGACGAGCCAAAGTAACAGCAACATTTGGCTGAGAAAATCGAGGTTTTAGTGCGACGGGTCAAGACCTTCTTGCACATCGTGCATTAATCAGTCCCAAATATGCCGATATGCCACGGAATTGCCTGCGATAGCTCGCCGGCAGGAGAACCAGGCTCTTCGAGATGAAGTGATCCGTCTACGTAGGCTGCTCGAGCAATCGCGTGCAAATATCGAGCCCCATTCGAGTTCTCTGTCCACCGTCACCACCGCTTCCAGCAGAGACTTCCTCGACGTGCTCGCGGCTTCGAGCCAGTTCGCACAGCCAGCAAGCCTGTCTTCGCGTGCTTCACCATCATATCAAGAGACTGTACGGGCGTCGATACCGTATACGCAGTCGGCACTGGAATTCGAGTTGATGTGCAAACACCCCAACGCATATCAAATCCTCGAGCCTCACGGGCCTTCAGAAGCGATTGCGAACGCCATACTGACGTTCGCCGAATCGCCATTCCGGTCACAGTAAGTACAGCATCCGCAGTGGTTGCGCATGTGTGGTTTTGTTCACCATCGACCTGAAGCACTACCGGCGAGGCCAGTCCCCCGCCGCGGCTCCGGCAAAAGAATGCCCTCTGCGACGCCCGCCTCCGAGACCTCGAGATCTCCTACTGGACTACCGCACCTGTCCCCAACGACACCGCTGCCTCGATCATCTCCCTGTACTTGGAAACCATGCATCCCGTCCTCGGTACCTTCGACGCCGAGCTGTTCCTCGGTGATTTGCTCCACCACAAGCTTCGATTCTGTTCGCCATTCCTCGTGAATGCAGTCCTGTATTTCGGATGTGTATGTGCGCCTCTGTCGCGTGGACTGCGAAGCTTATAAGTACGGCAGCAAGCATATACCGTCTTCGACTCTGACGCGTCTCGCCTCGCCTGGCAATTCTACGACGAGGCGATGAAGCTGTGGGAGGCTGACAAGAGTACGGACTCGCTCCTGCATGTCGCAGCGTTGGTGAACATGACTTATGCAGGCTCGAGCAACGGTCACGACAACGATAGCATGAAACTTTTGAATGTCTCTCGAAAGATGGCAGCCCGGTTGGGACTGGAGGACAGTGACCCGGATTCAACTCCCCACACGTCCGAGACGAATTCTGTAAGCGACGACGTTCGATTTCGCGCTCACATTGCATGGGGATACTTCATCCACACGTGGTGAGTTGTCCGTTCAATCATGTGTGCCTGGTATGCTGACATCAGCAGCGGATACGCTTTCTACTATGACCATCCGCCCACGAAATCGACTTCCTCTCTTCCCATACCAGGCTCGCCGGGGTTCAAGCTGCCTTCGTACATGGGAACAACGATCAACCACATCTGCAAGTTCTGGCTCCTCGGCAGGGAAATCGTCATTCTCTACGCTGGCGCACCCGAGACCGCCGCGGACCGAGTGCCCCTGGCGGCGATGGAGTCCAAGTATCAGCAATTGCTCGCACTCGCCGGGAAGTTCGAGACGGATTCTTCCCACGCAACTCGTGTACCACATCACACAGCAATTCTGCAGTGCGTGTACATGCTCGCAAATCTCCGCAGATCCCCAGGCTAAAAAAATTTGTGCAGTGTTTGGTACCACACGGCCATCGTCACGCTCATGCGCCCGTGGTCTGGCAGGAAAGTCGTCCTTCGAACATTCGACTCGACGAATTCCAATCCCGAGAGCATCTCTGCAGCATCTTTGCGACAACTCAAGCGGCTCATCATTGAAATCCGACTACACTACTCGCAAGCGACGTACAACATCCACTGGCATCCGGGCTTGCTGTTCATCGCCAACGCAGTGCTCGCGAATTCGGCAAACGATCCGGAGTGGCAGTTCTACTTCATGGCTTGTCTTTACGGATACGGTGTACTGAGTACCGCATTCCCTGTCGCGGGGTTATGCTTTAAAGGACTCTTAGCTCTGGCTGTGGAGTCCGGCAAGATGCCAGCGTCACGAGCTCGCCTCTTGGCGCAAGAGTTATCACAGCATGGGGAGCAGCATGACCCGTCGAAGTCCTACTCTGGTATTCAGATGAATCTCGATGTGGGCGAGTTGAAGGAGAGGCCAGGGACTGTGGAGGAACTGGCTTCGAGACTGGAATCGACGGTGCTTGCTGGGACGGATGATGCGGAAGTCGAAGATGATGCTTGGTTTGATGATTTGATTAATTTTGGTTGAGGCAAGACGAAGAGAGGCATCAGGGAAATGCCATTGAGCGTTGGCGCTCCACAAATACCAAGGATTTGAGTCAGGCTGGTCGTTCATATCTGTGTCATGCACCACCGGACTTGAGTCCGATGCAATCTGCGCCATTCTGGCCTATCGCTCCAGCTCCCTCGCGCAGCATTCTAGACCGCCATCACAGACTCTCTGCCCACAGCAGACACTGCAGGTATGCAGAGAGAGTACCCAAAAGTCCAGACATGTCCTGTATCCGCGCCTGTGCGCGATATTTCCTACATGTAGTTGTTTCGCCACTCCGTGTCTCGTTCCTTCTGCGGAACGAGATGCCGACGCTGATCTCCGCAGTTGAGACCCTGTTGAATTACGTAGCCACCCTGACCACGTGATTCTTGGCGGAGAAGAGT
>PNEN01001710.1:0-40305 GCA_002933655.1 Cercospora berteroae
ATCCGTAGTGAGCCCTTTAGGTGCTTAGCGCCGGGCGGAATAAACTCCATCTATCCATCCATCCATCCGTCGCGCAACGTCTGTCTGCCTCCTGTACGCAATTCTCAGCTCCCTGATAGCGCTTACTAAATCCGAGCCGGGGGTCGAGCACGTTCATAAGATGCTGTAAGAGCGATGGCTGAGCGGGAGCAGTCATATCCGAAGATCACAAAGCTGCTTTGACAGAAACGCCATAGCATGAGATGGGTGGCATGCCGCAAACCTGGAAATGTCCATCAGGAGGTGATTCTAGCCCTAGGGTTTGATGCAGCTAAAAGTTAGCGATTGGGTCCACAATCGTAACGCACTCGACGACTTCATGGATGGCCCAGGAGACTCACCTAGCAAGACGAATCCAACATTTCCCGGGGCAAAGAGAAGGACGCGCAATTGCTTTATCAGTTTCCGTAATACCCACGGGCCTTCAGGATGTCGCGGGACCGCTCCGCGTTTTTCGGAAATCTACGATCATTCTTTCCCAACGCCATATTGGCCTTCAACAAGACAATCGCTACTATTTAACAGAGATTTGCATTGATCGTGGAGCACAATGCGTGAGGCTACGACCGAGAAGTGCGGATTTCAGACTTCTGCTGAAGGTGTCTGGAAGCGAGATCGAAAGGATTTCGCATGTCGCCATTGTAATGCTAGATTCAATCGCATGGCGCACCTGCGGCGCCATCAGATGACGCGTGAGGTCAGGTCCACCTTTCGCCCTCCCCTGAATACTCGGACTGAGATCGCGAATCAAAGATGGAAACAAAAAGGCATACAGCTGCAAACTTTGTTCCGTTGTATCTTCGAGAAAGGATGCAATTCTTTGACATATCAGAAACTTCCATCCCAGCGCTGCTCCACAGAACCCGAAGCGGCATCGGATGAATCAGTCACGCTGCTCGTCTTCTGGTCGTTCGCGGAATTTGGATGGTAGTGGTCAATTATCGGGCTCGATAACCCCTGGATCATCTACCACAGGCGACCATCCGGCTGACCTATGTGGCCATCACGACCTACTAGGCAGCAAAAGCTCGCATTAATTCCAGCTGAGCAACGGAGGTACTGTTCGTTTGCTCCCCTCCGTGGGGGAGGGTATCCTCTCCGATCACGCCGGAGAAAACTCGCCAGATGCAGCATACTGGTCTGGCCTACAGGATCTGGTCAATTCCTACTTTCCAGAGCTCGTGGAAGCTGGTGGGCTCGTGGCACTAGAACACACTCCACATCTTCAATCGATGATTCTGAATCCATTGCCGCATAGCTTCGAAGATCTTCACAGCCAAAATGCGCCTCGATCTAAAGTGAGTGGCAACAGAGAAGATGTGGATTGCACAACTGCCCAGGCCAGCCTGTTGGAGTACGCGGCGCTTGTAGACGATTCTTTCCGCTGTCCGTCGAGATATGCGATTCGGCGGTATATCAAGGCATTCTTTGCGAATTTTGCCTTGAACTTGCCGGTTGTGCATGAGCCGACCTTTGACATCGCCGCCGCTCCTGGTAGGTGGAAGCACATCCCTTTTCTGAGCAGTCCCGAGAGATCTGATCTTGGAGGTAGCACCGGTTCTTGCTATGATGGCATGCGCAGCTGCATATCAAGCCGAATATTCTACCGCAGTCGCTATGCATGGCTTCGCACTGCAACTCATGATTGAGGTACATGGCGCTGTATCGATTGTAGAGATTGACAGCCAAGAGACTAACGGTTTATCAGCATGAGCAAGCGCTCGCGCCCTTGAAGAGTGACGATAAGTCTAAAATCTGGACTCTGCAGACTTATGTCTTGTTGACTTATTTTGCAGTGCATTGTGGGCTGGAGAGGCGCATCGCTTGCACGTTTCCAACTCTAGCCAAGGTGATTCTGCCTTGTTCGGCGACATCAAACCTGGTGGCTGACTCTCCTTGTCTACAGCGAGTGCATGAGGCGTCCAGTAGCCTTCACCAAAGCCATTGGTCGAAAATGAGATATGAGAGATGGGTGCAGCAAGAGTGCATCTCCAGGTAAAACAAGCCTTAGTGCCCCCAAGAGATGTCTTGTGACCGAGACAAAGACAGGTGCTATGCAAGCATGTTGCTCATTGCAGCAACGGTCGCTGCTAAAGATGAACAGCTTTTGTTGTCGTTCCCCGTCACAGAATTCAGGTTCACTCTTACTTCGAGCACCATCCACTGGCAGATGACTGAAGCAGCCTGGAACGTCACTCCAGTTCCCTCTACTCCTTACAGCGATACGGTGCTGAAAGACATCTTGGCCGGTGAGAGGCCCAAGCAAGCAGTTAGTTGTTTTGCCTTGGTTGCCATCACTTCCGCAATACTCTATCATGTCTGCTCTTTCCGGATCGTCACCGGTTCCCATTTACTGGAGGTCTACACCGACTTTGCAGGAGAAAATGCACGATTCGGTTCAAATTATGAATGATATGACACATTGTCACATCGACCCAGGCAGAATCATGCAGCAGCCGATGACACAATGTGCCATATCTTTACTGGACTCTACATATTAACACATTTACGGAAGCCCTCAATTGGCATTGATGAAGAAGTGGCTCGACAATCCTGCGGGCGTGGGGAATTCGCATGCTATAGCACGTCTCCTCAGTCATCCGAGTTCGCCTCACTTATACGATGCTTTGATCCGCGCGACATGCCAATTTCGAAATGCTTGTCGTGCTGGAATGAAGCATCTGCAGAAAGTGGCACCGCTTCGCTTTGAACCCGAACCGGCTGTTTCGATGTATGAGGGAGGTGCGTGCATAGGCGATTCGCTATTTTATACTCTATCGCCTGGCTAATCGGAGACCAGGACTGTTACTGTTCTGGTATCTCCAATTCGGACAACATGCTGGAATTTCACATGTTGCTTCGTGTCGAATCCTCCATGCGCTGATCGAGGAAGCATTCGCTGAAGTGGATGACTTGCAGCTAGGAACTCCGCATGGATTTGCTATCCTGCCTCTCGATATCTCTTCGGAGGTCATGCGAGATGTTTCGGGATCGGGGATGTGGAAGTGTAAGAGCTCCTTCCCATGCTCCAGTGTGATATGCTGATGTTAAAGCTGCAGGGCCGGCCTCTATCTCCAAGAGACTAGATAGTCTGGCAGGTCATATGAGCCCATAGTTCTTCGCCATGATTCGGAGTGATATCTGGAAGCCTTCGAGGCTTGATCTGCTGTGCAGATATGATTGGGGATCACTTATCGAATATCAGAGACTCTTCAGATCGCACGTAAGATTCTAAAGCCATATTTCTCAGGGTGCAACTCCCTCTGGACGCAAGCGTGTGTCGCTAAGCCTGTCAGCAAGGCTTTCGGCGAATCGAGAGTCAACCGCATTCAGAGGTAGTTGTGTTCACAAGATGCCGCCTGAGAGGATTACATACTTGATATGTACTGCAGCAACATCGCAGTAAAGGGAAATGTTCATGCTAGGCTTGGCAAGAAGACTGCCGGCAGTCGCCGGTAATTGCCTTTCTCGAAAATGGCAATGTCGCCCGTTGTGCACTCAACTCCACCCTGACACACCAACGCACATGCGAGCGATCTACGAACGTCCCCAATTTTGTGAGACATGTCACATGCGGACCGATCGACTTCTGTGGAGCATACCCCATCCGTGCTCATTCGAAACGTGCCTGGCGGCTTCGATTGTGGAAACTATGGCCGCAAAATCTTTCTCTGAACGGCGCATGATGCGTGCAAAACTCCACAGGTAAAGCAGCAAAGGACGGAGGTAAGCTGCCACGTAACCAAGGACTTAAGAAGCTGATGCACACAACTGATCTCCCAACTCCTCACACCATCACCTCATTCTCTTTCTTGAGTCCTGCATTGCAACCTTATTATCTTTACAGATAAGCGGGCATAGAATGTACGGCCTCGTGTTTGCCGTTGGGGCACTCACATTTGGTGTGCTCCTCACTGTCGCCATATGGACGCTCGATTATTTCCGCGACCTCAAGGGCCTACGTCCGTATCCGGCCATGACCTGGGTATCCTGCATCACCAATGCTCCCTACCTTCTCCTCAGCTACAGAGGATTCCGATCAAAACACATGCTCGAGCTTCATCGTAAGACTGGCCACAAGATCATTCGTACAGGTCCCACGAGTCTACACTTCAGCGATCCGCGTGCAATCAAGGACATCTACGGCCACAGTTCCAAGTGTACCAAGGACGACCAGTATGCCGTGCAAGCAGGGTCACATATGCATCTGGCCGACGTCGTGGACAAGCCTGAGCATGCCCGGAAACGGAAAGTGTTGTCTTCAGCCTACGCATTGAAGAATCTCGAGGGCTGGGAATTCAAAGTCGCCGACAAAGTCGAAAGGCTGATTGCACAATTCGACAAGCGTGCCAATACAGACGAAATCGTAGACTACCGGCCTTGGACCAAATACTTTACCATTGATGCTATCGCTGATATTGGTCTGACACATCGAATGAACTTGCTCGACAACGGGAGTGGGAAGACGACGTCGATGGCTCCAGATGGAACGACATACGAGGTCGACTTCCGCGAATGCCTCTACGCCAACAGTCGAGCTACTTCGGTCTTTTGCTACTCTTACCACTGGTACAAGCGTCTGACAAAGCTCAGCAAGTTGTCGCCCTATTTCAACGGCCTATGGAAGCTGAACGACGATTGGGATGGCGTTCCGAGGTATCTTGCTGCGCAGCGCCTCCAGCGATATCAGGCAGGCGAGAAGGGAGACGATTTCTTCCAGGCCTTGATGGAAGACCGCAATGGCGAACCGCACAACCTGGAGTGGGGTGAGATCGTCGCCGAAGTCACGATCATGGTAAGTTTTCAGTTTCCCTTTCTCAACGAACATGACATGCTGATCCTGCTGTCACAGATGAACGCTGGAAGCACCACAACCGCCATCTCCATGGCAAACGTCATGTACCAGCTCCTCAAAAATCCTTCCAAACTGGCCAAACTCCGACAAGAGATTGACGAAACACTCGACGACGATGAAGAAGTCGCCGCTTACGAAAAGGTCAAATACTTACCATACCTCCGAGCCTGTCTGGATGAGTCTCTGCGTCTCTTCCCTCCAATCTCTCATGGCCTCACACGGGAAATTCCACCTGATGGGTAAGCGATTGCGGGCGAGTACAACGCCGGCGGTACCACAGTCAACATCAGCGCCTCCATCGCACATCGCGACGAGACGCTCTTCCCAGATCCGGAAACTTTCGATCCAGAGCGATGGCTTGGCGAAGCTGGCAAAGAACTTGGACCGTATTTTATTGCATTTTCTGCTGGAGCGAGAGGTTGCATTGGGAGGAACATCGCATACCTGGAGCAAATGGTACTTTTGGCAAGTATGCCCCATCGGTATGAGTTTGAGTTGGCGGATCCGAAGTTTGAGGTTGGGAGGTATGAGTGGCAGAATTTGCATTTGACGGAGTTGCCCGTTAGGATACGGAGGCGGAACAAGGCGCATATCGAGATGGTTTCATGATTAGCTGTTGTTTGAGCTTCGTTGTAGCATCTGTTGGCGAACGAAAGAATTATATGTGCGAAGCATAAATAAATGTTAGGCATCGAGGTGCGTCCAACGACGACAGTCGAATATTGGCCACAGTTTCATCAGGTACGAATCAAGTGTGTGGCCCTCGCCATCGCAATCATTATGAGATGAACAATTGCGATGCAGCATGATCCAAGCTTACTCCGACGCATTTGCTTCATATTGAGTGCCAGTGTACCAGCCGCCTCATGGTACGATGTCGGGTGAGCAAGCCATAGGAACATATTGGAGATGAAGCACGACGTTGAAGCTATGCAAACAAAGTCAACACTATCGCAGAAGCTCAAAGATATCAAAGCCATCATGTTCTCCATTACGGATAGTGTGGCAGCTTGTTGTACCGGAGCACATCTGCTGGACTCAGAGGTTCACCACTGGTGTCCTATTGGGGTAGTTGAAATGCAATGGCTTACTGTCTGATGGTAATTGAGAGTTGCAACACACAAAGTAAGACTTCATCGCTTCAGCCACTATCACTGCAAGATATCGCAGCCCCAGACGTCCTGCTGCCATCGTTGTACTCGCTTCTGCTTCTCCATAAAACCCCTCAACTCATCCTCATTCCAACCCTTTCTAGCCCTCAATTCCTCCCCAAACACGTTCGAAACCCCCCTCGCCATAGTCACAAAGCCACAAATGTAGAAGTTTGCTTCCCTGTCGACCACAAGCTCAGACACCTCATCTGCATGTTCCCTTACACGATCCTGCACGTAAATCTTCTTTCCATCGGAAGGCCTCGAGAAAGCTGTGACGACACTCAAGTTCAGTTCAGGCGTATTCTCCCACTCTCTGAGCTCATCTCTGTACAGAAAATCTTCCGCCTCATTTCGACACCCGAAGAAGAGAATGGTACGACCGATTTCCCGTCCCATCTTCGCGAGTCTCGCACGTTCTTGAATAAAGGCCCGGAAAGGAGCGATACCTGTTCCAGCTCCAACCATCACGATAGGGTGCGATTGCAGTGCAGGAAGTTTGAAATTCGACTTCCGAACGTGAGCGAAGATTCTGGTTTCGTTGGCATTGTTGTTGCTCAAGAAAGACTTCTGTACGCCGAGAAGATAGTTTGTGCAAAGGCCAGGAATGAACGCGTCGCCTTGCATCATACGCTTGTCGGAGACGACGGCTGTGATGACGATTTGGCGTGCGTGGGTGACCGAAGAGGAGGAGATGGAATAGTGGCGTGGTTGCGTGGCGGGAAGAGCTTCGACGATGAAGGAGAGAGGGAGGTTCCCTCAGGCGCCTTGTTCGGGTGCTGCGAGTTGGAGAAGGCGGCCGAGATTGATGTATATCTTGCCAACGAGCTCATCGTAAGCACCCTTGTCAGTGCTCAACTTCATCAAGAGGTCTTTGGCAGTAGCGTTTGGAGCAAATTGAACCAGAGAAGCGATCATTTCTCTCGATAGAGCAGAGCAAACTTCCAGGTAATTTGTGAGCAGTGCGTGGATTGAAGTCGGTGTTGGGACCTTCAGTCTTGAAATCCGGTTCCAGGGACCTGAGGGAGATCGGATTTTTGCGCTCATCGTAAAGTCCAAGACACCGAAGTAGGATGTCAACTTCACCTTGAGGATTCTGCGCCCAGACACCAAGATGGTCACCAGTCTTGTACTTCAGTCCAGGGCACTCCTGCAAATCAAGTTCCATATGAATGCAATTCCTGTCCTTCGCAACATCGAACAACTCCCGCGTAGCCTTAACCGGCAAAGCATGAACCGGCGAGACCAACCGACTAGCCTTCCTGCTCCTGTCCTGCACACAAGGCTCTCCCTGGAAAAGATCGATCGGCTCCAGACTCAAATCCTGCTCGACCTTCAATGCTGGCTCATAAACAGGTTCATGCTCCTCATAACCCATCTTCTCCTTCAACAACTCAAACACCGCACCCTTCCACTCCAAATAGTGCTCCTCAGTCTGCCCTTGAGCATCATCCGCTTTCCCAACAGGCAACAAAATCTTCGCTCCGAGCTTATCGAGCTTCGCAACAACCACATCCACTACCGCATTGAAGTACTTGTAACTGCTATTTCCTAATCCGAGAGCAGCATACCTCAGATTCTTGACAGGAGTTCCTTTGGCAGTGTCCAACCAATTCCACAAATCATGAATATTGTCACTCGGATCTCCCTCTCCAAAGGTCGAAACAATAAAAAGTGCAAACTTATTCTCCTGCAAGCTCCCAAGACTTCCAGGCTCATAATCCGAAACATCAGCCACAAGAGCCTTCTGTCCAAATCTCTGTCTTATCTCTTTCCCCAGACGATTCGCCATACGTTCCGCGGTTCCAGATTGCGAGCCCCAGAAGATGACGATGTCGGCGCCAATTTGGCCCAATTTCTCTCCAATATCTTTCGTAGCCTTTCCGCCCCTCTGTCCAATCATCGCTTCCTGTGGGCGTTCATAGAGCTTATAGGCATACGGATCAGGCTCTTCTCTCACGAGCCAGAAATATATCGCAACGGCTGCAGCGAGAGTAGCGAGGGCGAAGACATCTTCGAGGCCGAGATGTTGAGGTAAAGTCTTGAAAGCCTTCTCAATATCGACACCAACAAGGGTGAGAGGTTGAAAATGAATATGAGGGAGTTCGATATTTGCCATCATGAAGGTGATTGCTTGTTGGGCTGGGAGCAAAGCAGACAAGTCGACGTCTCCCCGAGAAGCTCCTTCTCAAGTCTTTGTATTTACCATGCCATGGCTCTCACGAGCCATCTCCCTTCGGACGCCGCTCCATGTCGTAAGGCAACTCCTCACTTGGTGACTCGGCGCGGCTTGCCATGAACAGAAACTGCCATTTCGAGCCGGGGTTGTTTTGTCGATGCACATCCTGATCATCATGCGGGGTCCCATGATGTACGCTGCTACATCCGAAGTGCGGGGGAAGAATCCACAAACTGGAGAAAGATGTCGTCGAAACGGCCTTGAGAGAAAAGGTAAAAGCCTCCGAGATGAAGTGAAGTCCTTCGGGCTGCGGACAGACTTGCCACGGCCGGCGGAAACAGCAGTATTCTCCGGTTCTCCGGAGTGCTTGGCAGCCGCATTGTCTTCCCACAGCTCTCAACAGAGGTACGGCTTCCACGAAACACAATCGAAGGCCGGTGCTGACCTTAGTAGGATGAACAGGTAAGAATTGCCAACGAAGTAATACTTTTCATTCCAGAACTTTCGTCCTCTTATCAACAACGACGACGAGGAATTTCTCCCTGCACATCGAGCTACGCATACCTCTGGTCTCTGAATTCTCCATTCTATCCCTCCGACAGCGAAGAACCCTCTCGCACCCATCGCTGGCCCAGAACCAAATCAAGGAACGCCCGAATGAATGCCCACCTGTATCGAATGATCCTCACTGCTGTGAACAGAAAAACGAAAAACTCCTGCAATCAATCACCCAATCCCAACTTCCGTCGCACCCCACCAGTGAGTTCTATGCATATTCATCTGTCATGACAAGAGTCTCAATCTGTACACAATATACCTCTCAATGCTCGTCCTCTTTTCTCTCGGTCTCTTGTCTCTCAGTTCCGTGGACGATTGCTCTGTGTGTAATAAATCTGCAAACCTGGTAGCGCGTGCACAACGGAAGATCTTCTCCGCTCTGCATAGTCGGTATGTTGTGATTCTTTCTGTCAAGCACCAGGATCGCGTAGATCCCGCGGCGAATGCTCAACGAATCGTTGCGCAACTGTGCGATGTACTGTGTGATAGGTCCGAGGGCAATGTGTGCTGATCTCTTCGATTCGATAGTCATTGGTGTAGTTGCTCCTGCGCCTTTCGACCAGCTGTACCTCGCCTCCCGTGCTTTCAGGCGGCTGCAGACTCGCCAGCGCGATCAGCTACCATGGGCCAGACCAGGGGTACTGCCGAAGCCAAAGTTGATAGTCCACCATGCTAGGAGGTACATGCTATGTCATCCCCTGCAGATTGGCCAGAAACTCGTCGTTCGCTCGGCGTTCTTGAAGCGCAGTATCGGCAGTGTTCTCGTCTGTGTCGTCGATATGTGTGTCCGTATCGTAAGTGTCGGCCATGATGTTGTCCTGTTGGGAGGCCAGCTCGGATTCATGGCGCTCCTGTACCACGCGCGAGCTCTCCGCATACTCGCCAGCGTCTCGATTCGAACGTTCGTGATCCGCCAGTGGCTCGTAGCTGACGGTCTTGGCGCTGTATGAAGGCCGGTCGCTATAGACAGGATTCTGGTATGGAAGGATGCCCGGAGTGCTGGAGTTTGATCGAAGTGCGGCGGGCGATGGATACTCGGAAGATCCTTCCTCAGGTGGTGGTGCGAAGGACCAGACCTATAATCAAAATTAGCTCCTGTGGGACAGGAAAGACCTTTCACACAACATACCTCCATGACGGTCTTGCCGCCGCGACTGGCGAGCACGACAGCCTTCTCCTCCTCGAACACAACCCTCCAGACAGCTTCGGCAGGACTTCCGAGCTCACGAACCAGACATCCGCGCTGCAGGTCCCAAACCTTCACTCGTCCATCGGAGCCGCCAGACACTATCCTGCTGTCATCAAACTGCAAGCTTGTCACGCTATTGTCATGAGCTGCCAGTCGATGGATGGCAGAGTATGTGCGCAGGCTCCAGACTCGCACACTTCCATCCGACCCTCCGGTGACCAGTGTGTCGTTGCGAAGTTGCAGCTGACCGACAAGAGAAGTGTGTCCCTGAAGCTGGGCCAGACAGCGGCCGTCTCTGGGGTCCCACACTCTCACGCTCGTATCCAGCGAGCCAGTTGCGATACGTCGGCCGTCGAAAGCCACAGCATAGATTTGACTAAAATGTCCTTGCAGTGTGCGCAAGCAACGTCCTTCGCTGATGGACCAGATTCTCGCAGTCGTGTCGTAGGATCCAGAAACGACAAGATCGCCGTGAATCTCTAAACAGCGCACAGAAGCTTGATGTCCAACCAACACGGCATCACATCGTCCTTCCACAATGTTCCACACACGAAGAGTCGTGTCCCGAGAACCCGATATTGCAATGCCGGACCCACTCATCTTCAAACAGCGAACGGTGCTTGTATGCCCTCGGAGCATGTGTGTCGCCATTCCGGTAGTTAGATCCCACACACGCACATCTCGATCACAGCCACCGGAAACCAAAGTATCTCCGTGCGGCACCATCGCCCACACTCCCATGACATGCCCTTGCAGACAGCGCAGATGCCGACCGTCTGTGTCAAAGACGTGGATCTTGGCGTTGTCCAAGGCCACGATGATGTACTTGGATGTCAGGTGCAGAGAAGTCACAACACCTTGATCGGGCGTGATTTGCCGCGTATCCACATGTCCACCGTGTCTCCATGCTGTTTCCACCTGATATCGCTGCTTGAAATGGCTGCGGTAGCTGATTGCTAGCGGCCGACGCTTGCTTGACGAGGCTGCAGGGCGGCTGGCAAGGCTGGAATGGAGACCGGAAGGCGTGCTGCTGAGACTGCTCCGGCGGGTCAAGTCTGGTGCACTGGAGGACAGGGCGTTGAGTGAGCTGCTGTGCACGTCGGAGTACGGCTGGTAGCCGTACGGGTGAGCGCATCGCTGTTGTGAGCCAGATGCAGTGGCATTGGGGATTGGTCGGGGAGAGGATGAAGGTCGGTCATCGGACATTCTCCGATATGCATGTCGTTCGCACAAGCTCTTCCACGCCATGTCGTCACTGACCAGCTCTCGCCAGCGCCTGCTGACCTGTGAACTACGCGCCAGTGTCCTCGCGTCCTCGATGAAGGTCAAGATACGCAGGCACAGCTCGTTGGGCAGTGAAGAAAAGGGATCTCTTTTCAGACGTGGACTGACAAAGCTGGCCACAAAACCAAGCAGCTTCCCGTCGCACATGTTCAGCAGTTCGGCGAGCATGCGCTGGCGCTCATCGTTGCTCGCCTCGGCGAAGATTGCGCGCATGTTCCTGTAGCCAAATCCATATCCCGCGGATCCGACGTGCGTCGAAGCATGTTGTCCGGATTCGTCCAAGTCAATATCGCCCATGTCCTCTCGTGGGTCGGCAGTGCTCCAGTCTGGCGCTCGGTGCATTGGGGTCGGACTGGGCGCTGGCGTAGGCGGGCTCGCTGGCGCCGAGGGCAGGGTGTTTCCCGGGATGACATTGGGGTTGGCAGGAATGGCGATGGGCATGGTGGGCACGCGGTCTACCGATGCAGAGGGCGTGGCAATCTGGCGTGGCCGGATGGCGCTCTTGCCATGTCTCGCAGCATAGAAGCGATTGTTGTTGGACTGAGATGCCATGCGTGCTAAGGGAGAAGTCGAGTGGTCGTCTTCGGCATTGTTCGCCTGCGAAGTGTCATCCATGGCGCCGAAAGGGCGCTCGCTGGCCGCGCTGCCACTCATCTGCCCCCGGGAATGCACAATTCAGCGGACAGGGGCGTCGTATCGTCGGTGAAGTCGACGACGGTATGGATTGGCACCGGCGATATTCCTGGTCGGGCTGCTTTGCTCTTCCCGCTTCAGCGCATGTTTCCTGGGTCGCACGGCTGCACCGCCCAATCAGATTGACTCCCGCTGCTGCTGCGTTCCACTGGCCTCGAGTCCGGCTGGTGTCGCGCGAGAGGTCACCGGCGTGAGAGGGCGCGGAGGAGGAGGAGGGCGAAGCGGAGATGGTGGGATCTGGCGGTGGAGGAGATGGCGGGCTGGCAGCGCGGCTGGCGAGCGAAAGAGCAGACTCGCACGGGACACAATGATCACCAGATCGACCGGCTTTCCGCACTCAAGCGTCCGATGTCTGTCGTCTTTGTGCTGTTTCGGTCCCGACCACGTCTCGTCGGGCCACACGTTATCGCAATCTGCAGGAGACAGTGGAGAAGCGTCAGCGATGATGGCATTCGCACCGCGACGGCAGCCGTTCGGCCAGGTCCAAAACGCAACGAGGCGGCAATCACATCCACGCGGGAGCTCCCACTCCCACCGCAAGCGCCCGCCGATCGCCAGGTTGCCTCCGCGCTCCGCGACTCGACTTCACTCCTTCCATCGATCGCACCGCCTCTGCTGAACAATCATTGCCACCGTCCTCCGCGGCGTCGGGGAGGGAGAACGACAACACACGACACGCTGCCTCTCGATGCCCAGGCGGGCTGACATCACCCCAGTGCTTCGGGAAGGAGTCGACGCAGTACGGGAAGGATCGAGATACGTCGTGACCGGTTTCGTGGACTGGACGGCGGGCTGTCAGCTTGAATGAGACACCAATACGTTCGCTACCCGCATCAGATCTCAAGGTGTCGGCCTTCTCTGTAGTCTAAATACTGGACTTGTTGCAATCGAGCGACGACAATGCCACTCTACAAAGACTTCTGCACTTGCGCAAGGTATGCAGGCGGCAGGACCCACGCAAGGCTTCCTCGTACGCATGGGCATTTCAGTTGAACGACTCCAATGAGCTGCACAGGTAGCAATTGCTCACCGCATTTCAAGGTCTGGCTGTCCTCACTCTCATATCCGCCGCCTACGAACCCTCAAGTCCATAGAAGCAGTCTCTCGGATGGGGAATTCCACAAAGGAAGGGGAAAAAAAAGAGAGAAACACATCAATGTACCACCAGTAGATGTTGCAAAGGAGACTCTGACCATTGCCACGCTCATCGTCTTCCAAATCATCGGATCCATGAGTTCAACGCCAAGCTGAAGGACATTTGACAAATTCAGCAGAGTCCTCCAGCTGAATACGTAGACGACCGTTGTCGGTGGACGGTTCCACACATCTGTTGTCGCATACTGTTGGACTAGCGACAGGACAGGCGACGGTCGATGTTGCAGTCTCGGTAGTCGTAGTACTACGTCCTCCACTTCAGCGCTCTTCATGAGCGTGGCATAATGCGTGAAACGTGGAATTTCGCAGCTGCTGCTTACAACAATAATTGTGGAGCATGCCGGAATGTCGTCAGTCTCCCAGCACGTTTGATTCCTTTCCTTTGACTGCAGAGATACGGCTTATAGCGGCGGAGTTCGGGAGGTTTGATCATCAGCCCCACAGCTGACTGGGGTATGCGACATAACAGTGTAACCAGATTCGTCCTGTCAGAATGGTTCTTGTGTCCGTTTCTCGAGCCGCGACCAGTGTCGAGATGCTGGCAGTAGCTGCAATGGGGGCGGTGCATGCAAATGCATCACAGCAGTCGAGGGGAGGAGAAACATCTGCACCTTCCATCTCAGTTGCGAGATTGACTGCACTTCTCAAAGCGACGGTGGAGGGGATAGCGATTGTGTGCGGACGAGGTGCCGCTTCAGCAACGCCGAACACCTGCACCATCAACCAGAATACCTGCAGGACTGACTCTTAGATCTGCTGCTGGATGGATTGAGCTGAGTCGCAAACCCATGATGGCGCAAACTTATGCGAGACACCAATACGTTCTTTGCTGGCACCCGGCACCAAGGCGGTATCCGCGAGGACATGTATGGCGGGTCTTGAAACAGCAGATGAGCGGTAGCTCCATGATTGGAAGCGCATATCACCCTGTTGGGATTCCTCCGAGCTTGTGACACCCTCGAAAGGCAGCAGTTGAATGATGGGTCACGTCGGCATCCTCCACTGCACCATATCGTACAAGCTGCCGAAAATTGTCGAAGGACGGGCGACTAAGTCATCACCAAGACATCAATACTCGACGCTGACAGTTCTTCCTCCAGTGTCACAAAATCTCGTACGACAGCCCGTTTGCTACTTGATTCCCAAATTGTTCATGCAAAGTCAGTCTTACCGGTACCTATCAAGCGGCGTCATCATGGCAGCTATAGCCAAGTCACAAAATGGTCGATCGAGAACGGGCATAAGAGTAAGGAGAGACAACGCACAGTCTCGAGCAGCTTTTAGGGCACGAGAGGTTAGTGCACAGTTCTTATCTCGAATATCTCGACACCTAAGCACACTTTCGGCTGCGCCGTCAACCGTCTTCGTCAACAGGAACTTTCTCTGCCAGGATGTCCATGAGCCGTTGCAGTTTGCTAAGACACAACCCTCCCATGCATCTGATGGTTGGAACTTGCGAACACACCGCACTGCCCTATACATCGTCTTCCACATGGTCGACAGCACGGTTTTGTGTGTGTCTAGAGCAACCCAATCATCTTCAAATACAGCAATGTCAATTGCTACAATTCCCCCCATCCTCAGATGTCCAAACGTATCCATGATCTTGCTCAACACAACCATGGCCCTAAGAGGAGACAATTTCAGCATCAACTCCAAAAGACAGACAAGCTCACTATCGAGAGCGAGAAGGTACATGTGCTGTCTTACCGCGTTACAGGGAACCCAGGTCATAGTGACCCCATTTTCTTTCCTCTTCCTTGAACATTGTCCTAGAGGAGCTATAGATTTGTCGTAGACTCGGTCTACAGTATCGCATTGGTACTGGATTATCGCGAGCGACTTAGTAGGAAGTTCTCTTTGATTTTCATGGATTTCCAAGGTATGGCTCACGTAGTAGTCATTCTCGTTGACGACTCCTTGCCCAGGAGCGATTCCGAACAGGACGGATACCGCCACCGCGATTGAGATTGCGAATTTCATGATCGGTGTTGTCGTGTAGGTAAAATTAAGTGCTGAATGATAGAGACAGACAATCAACGGAGTCCCATCAATCGTTAAAATCTCTCAAGAATCGACGCGAAAGATACGAGTGAAGCAGCTGTACTAGTTCGGTTGAACTGTGGGTTTTTGGCAGCCTGGACCATATCTCGCATGTCGAAGGGGAACCCTTCGGTAAGGCGGACAGCACGCAGCGCAACGCTCTTGCTGGTCAGACTTTCGATAGGCACTTGCGAGCTACGGCGGCGGAGGAGAGGGCAGAAGGAAGTGGGCTGTAGAGGTGGAGGCGTGATGCGTAGGAGAAGACGGCTGGATCAACAGAACTCGTAGATCTCGTCAATCCCAGTGGTGTACTTCTATAATTCTGCATATAGGTCGACCTAGACTACCGCACTGCCTCACCGCACTGCCTCACCGCACTGCCTCACCGCACTGCATCACCGCAGTGCCTTATTGCAGTGCCTCGCCGCACTGCCTCGCCGCACTGCCTCACCGCACTGCCTCGCCGCAGTGCCTTATTGCAGTGCCTCGCCGCACTGCCTCACCGCACTGCCTCGCCGCAGTGCCTTATTGCACTGCCTCGCCACACTGCATCACCGCAGTGCATCACCGCAGTGCCTCACCGCACTGCATCACCGCAGTGCCTTATTGCAGTGCCTCGCCGCACTGCATGACCGCAGTGCCTTATTGCACTGCCTCGCCGCACTGCCTCGCCGCACTGCATCACCGCAGTGCATCACCGCAGTGCCTTAATGCACTGCCTCGCCGCACTGCCTCGCCGCACAGATCGATTAGTAGAGTTCTCACGCCGAATGTTGGACGGCCGTAAGCTATAGCTATAGACTGCAAGGCTCACGCATGCATTATACCACGCTCACGAGAAGTGACAGGTCGGACGCAGAACTGAATATCGGATCGTACCAGCTTGAGCTAGTCATTTCATTCCAATTCGCCGGACCTTATCACTTTGATACTTGCAACCACATCCCCACATATCAGATCCCCTCCATGACTTCCCTCACCAACAAAGTTCCCCCAACATAAACCTCCACGTAAACCCTCTCAGACCGCAAATTTTCCAATCTCAAACACAATTCGCTCCATTATCTCCATTCCCAACCAAAAAACATGTACTGCCTTGGTTCATACACGCATGGCCCTGTCAAAACGAAGCCAAAATCTCAGTTTCTAGCAAATTTCAAAAAGTTGTACGGGCACCCCAAAGGGATGAATGTCAGGCTTGTCTGTCACTTAGCGGATTACACGGAATCGCAGCCATCCTTTCATCATCGCTTTTTCTCCTTCTAGCGCATTGTCCGTTGTCCCATATTTCTCCTAGTCCTGGAGTCCTGTCTCGAGTGTCGCATGCGTACTGCGTTTTTGGAATTGTTACTATGTTTCACGGATTTGAGGTGTCTTGAAGATGGATGTGAGGTGGACTGTCAGTGGACGTACGTAGAAGTCATTTTCATTGATCTGTGCACATGCCAATCCGGAGAGGATGGAACATGCTAGTGTACTTGGCAATGTGAGTTTCATCGTGGAATCTATTGGGTGATTTGATGCGGTGTATGCTGTGATCGTGAGAGACGAGCAGTGAAGAGGGGGGCTGAACAACTTCAATTGTTTGGAGTGTTCGAAGAAGTGGAACGAGTCGGTTATATGTAGATGTAGATGGTGTTCGGCGGTACTGTGGGATTTTTGAAGCACTTGGTCAAAATCTCGAGTTGAAGGACCAGTCCCAAGCCTCTAGCCCACACTAAGACTATTGTTTTGATGACTAAGTTTGGTGGCCTCTCATCCATTCGCGCGTAACTTCAGTCACCGACTCAGGCCTGATCAATGGTCTACCGCGCCCTGTTGGCGTGTGACACCATGAAGTCTTACACTGCTTTGCGCCCAAAGCCCTTGTGAGGTGCCGGTCTTGGAAAACAAACAGTGTTCTCGAACGGGCCAGAATTGGGCGTCCTATCGAGCAGGCTTACACCGTCCTTTGGGTCGTTCGAGCTTCACTTGCCGATGATTCGGGGAGATGGTCAAGGAATTACAGCCATCCCATGAGCACCTTGATGCATGGTCTTGTCTTGTCTGTGCACGACATCAACCTCAA
Organism: Cercospora berteroae; assembly: GCA_002933655.1. Taxonomy (NCBI): domain Eukaryota; kingdom Fungi; phylum Ascomycota; class Dothideomycetes; order Mycosphaerellales; family Mycosphaerellaceae; genus Cercospora; species Cercospora berteroae. The sequence continues at coordinate 17,215 of PNEN01001710.1, forward strand.
TTGTTTTCTCCACCTTCAGTCTCTCCATGTCAACCACTGTCACTGTCCGAGAGAAGATGTTTGCGGCGAATGCACGTTTGCCATCTGGAGTGGATGTCACTGTCAAAGGTGCGAGACCTGGTGTCCAGAGTAGCAAGATGGGTGAAACTTTTCTCTGGGCCGGAAAAGATACTCAGCTTTCCCGGAAGGTGTTTTTGAGGGATTTGTGGTCGATCAAGACGGAAGTGGCCTACGAGGATGCGATCAAGACAGTCCACGTGGACTGTGAGGCCGCTGGACGGAAGGGGAACGGTGGCGGTGATGCTGTTGGTCGAAGTGTCGATGAGTACGACCACAGACTGCACATCATCGATCGAAGAGTCCCAGTGATTGGAAGTCGTCGGCGTTGGGATTGGAAAGTAGGCATATCGCCCATCGCTCGAAATTCCAGGTTGTTCGCATCCGCCTGGAAGACCGATTCTCGTGGTCATCCGACCTTCGTGGACATCCATGACTGAGACGAAGCCAGCTTCTTTGTTACAGGTATAAGCTTTCTTGCCATCAGGTGTCATGACGAACCAGTGCGTTTTGGCGCTCGATGGGATATGATCTTCTTGGTCTTTAGGTCGATACCAATAATGCCACCCGCGCCTTCCAATCCCACCTCCACAGAAGAGTAGAGTATGTCTCGAGATTTGTCCAGGACTGCATAGTGGGGTCCGCCGTGTGGGGTGACATCGATTGTATCGACTACTTTTTGCTGCTTGCAATCGATGACACTGACTGTTTTCCCGTCTTCGCCGTGTGCCACGCACCATCCGTGTGCATATGCGTGTGTCACATACAATAAGCCAGTTCTGTCGTCGTAACATAGCTCGTGTGGTTCGGCGATCAGGTTCGACATGTGTCCGGTCTTTTCTCCAGAGTCGACATCGTAGAAAGTGAGTGACTCGCCACTTTGGCTGACGACGGCAAGCGTAGAAGGCATGTCGACGCTGTGCGGTTACTGATCTGAACGATCTGTTTAGGCATTTTGGTCTTGCTTCGCTTCGCTTGTTTGTATACCGTATGGCATGTCCGCTGCCTGCCTTTCGCACGAAGCACAATGTCTTCGTACGTGGTGCTTCGGCCGAGGCAGGTCGTATGGCCGAGCTGTTGCCTGAGGTGCGTATTTGTGGGGATCTCCAGCTCTTCCTTTTTGTATCGTCCCGAAGGACTTCACACATGCTCTGCGACTGTTCGAGCTCTGATCTGCTGCAGATGCGTGCGACATTGCATCCAGAACTCTTTCATGTCCACTCCACGAACACACACACGTACGCATGCGAACGCTCCGACACGTGCAACGGCAGTCGCACGAAGACTCCCTGCGCGGATCCTGTTTTGACAGCCATGAACTTCGGTCCGCAAAAGCATCTGGACTTGGAACATCCGCTCGCGGTACCACCTTCAAGGATGGGCCTTGCGTCGTCAGGGGAGAGTCCTTGCTGTCTCGGGCGCAAATTTCTCAAACAAGCTGCCTCTCTCAGTCAAAACCGCACAGGGGAAGTGAACGCCTCAGCAGTCGCTTGTCTTGAGCGGGCCTAGGACTGTCTGGATTGGGGAGAGACGTTGATGTGTGGCGTCCCTCATCTCCATGAACTACCGAACTTACTCTGAAGGCACCGTCTTCAACCACCACGACTTCGAGCACCACGACTTCGACTACAACGACAGTAAGAGAACACCAATACTTTCCGGCTCCATAATTTAATACTAAGTATGCTAGACGACGACGACAACTCCACCCACAACCACGACTACAACTTCTACAACTTCGACAACCTCTACAACTTCTACAACCCCACGCGCAGTCCGTACAGGCCACCGCTTTACCAATACACAACAAAATGAACGCCAAGGACAGTTCCTGGAAACAACGGGCGAGTTTGACCGCGTAAGCGTGCGAGGAATTCTGCCGGAGCAAGCACAAAGATTCACAATTAGTCCTTCTGGCCGCCTCATTGCCATCTTTCCCGACCGTGCAGTGAATGGACTCATCATCTACGCCTTTGACGGGACAACAGGCAGCAGCGACCCCTCGGACCCAGGACAAACCGACCTTCGATCTGCAGGCGACAATGGCGTCCCGGTCGCCGCTACGAATGTCCAACTAACTTGCGCCATCGATGCTAATGGGTTTCTATCCTGTAGCAGAGCGGCTACGCAGAACAGGCCGAGCCTGGGGCCAACTCCTGATTTTGCACAGTGCACTCAGAGTAACCCGTCGGGCTCGGCACCTGATTTCCAGACAATGGGACTGCTACAAGACGACGTATGCGATGAGAATCAGAACGACCGGAACGGCTTGCGGTTGTTCGGTGTGTCGCCTAGTGATACTTTCTTCTGCGATACCGTGGCGTTTGCGTCAGACCCAATCACAACAACAACGGTAAGAGACTATCAACACTATCCGATACCATGAATAGGATAACTGAGTATGCTAGACAACAACCACAACTCCATCTACTACAACAACTTCTACATCCACAACCACAAGCGTAGACTCTCGCCCAGTCAGTGCAGCCTACCGCTTTGCGAACACCGTAGCGAATGATCGCCTAGGACAATTCTTATCAACGGACGGCGAGAACGACCGCTTAGTCGTGAAGCAAATTGCATCGGCGGAGCAAGCGGTGAGATTCACCATTAGTCCTTCTGGACGCCTGGTCGCCATTTTCCTCAACCGGGCGGTGAATGGACTCCTTAGCTACGTCGTTGACGGAGCTTTCGATATCGCTGGCAACATCGACCTGCGATCTGCAGATGACGATGGCCCTCAATTCGGCGGTAGCGTTATCCCGCTAACTTGCTCCGTCGATGTTAATGGGTTTCTGTCCTGTGCCAGAGGTCCTACTACACGCGGGCCAGGCCTGGGCCCTACTACTGCTTTTGTCCAGTACGAGCAACCCTTCGTCGCGCTGGGACTGGGAGGTGACGACATATGCAATGAAGATAGCCAGCTCGATGACCGGAGGGATTTGGAGTTGCATGTTGTTGGTCTCTCCGATACTTTCTTCTGTGATACCGTGGCGTTTGCATCAGAGTAGGAAGGATGGAGGTCCCGGGAGTGGAGAAGTGCTGTTGCGTCGAACTTGTTATCGGTGGCTCGGGATGAACAGGGTGAGATGACGGGGGAGACGCCTTGGTTCGAGGCAGTGGTTGCAGACACGATTTGAGCAAGTAGTCGATTCCAGCAGAGAGGCCATTCACCCGGTCCACAGACTTGGCGTCTCCCGCGACGTATTTGTTCGTGGAGATGCGTCGTCCCGCATTTGTTCATGTGGCCTGCTTGCTCCTGATGACCTCCTTCAGCCACCAAGCGTGTATTCTGTCATCGCCCGTCAACTCTGGGTGGAAGGATGTGCCAAACACGTTGCCCTGCTGCACCGCGACAATATCGCCCTCCTCTCCCAGCTCTTGCGCCGTGCTCGTCTTGTCTTTGATCGCCTTTGCCCTTCCGGGCAGTCGCCCCAAGATCTCCACTGGTGCTGAAGTGGCCTTGATCTGTGGAGCAGAGACTGTATCTGCTCGGTTTGGCATGCTTGGGCGAATTGCCTTGCTTTCGCCGGCGCTCTTCTCTACCGTCTCCGCCGTGACATCTTTCGCGGACGACGCTAGAATGTTCTCCACCACTGGCGCGCGAATGAATACGGAGTGGAATGGGTCGGGACCAAGGAAGGGAAGCTGCAGCGCTGCCTCAAAAGATTCGACTTGTCTGCCAAAGTAGTTGCGCTGCACCCGCACGTCCAGACCTCCGATCAGCTCTTGCCCTGTCGCTTTGCTCTTGTTCGCTTCCTCAGCCAGCAGAATCAAGCCCGCACATGTTCCCCACGTTGGACGTCGCTGCAGTTTGACGAAGGTTCGCAGCGGTTCGAGGAGGCCGCATCGTTCGGCGATGAGCGAGATGGCGGTGCTCTCGCCTCCGGGAAGGATGAGAGCGTCGCATCGGTGCAGCTGCTCAGGCGTCCTGACCTCGATGAAGGTGAAGTGGACTCGGTGCTGGGCAGTCAGTGCCGGCGCGGCTTGTCGGAGCAGGGCGATGTGCTCGATAAAGGCGCCTTGCAGGGCCAGCACGCCGACGGTGAGGGAGGGGGAGGAGGGGGAGCCTGTCATGGTGTCGTCGTATGGCCGGGGCTGTGCATTGGCGGGGGCGATGGGAGGAAACGATGTTCCAGAGGATCGCTTGGCCGCGGAGGTGAGTCACGAAAATGGTCGCGGACGAGATGGAGTCGCAGCGGTTTGGCCCGACAGGGCGTGAAGTCATTGTCGCCGGCGTCTGGGGGGAGGAGGAGCAATGCACAGATGACGCGCAGACGGAGGAGGTGGACGACGGAGGACAGTGGGTGCTGCACATGCCATCCACCAACATCGTCCCGGCGGCGCGCATCGGGCTGGCGGCGTGCTGGAGGAGGAGCGTGGTGAGGATGGAGAGACAGGACTCGGGAATGCAGCGCCGGCGGATCACGTTTTCGGGCCTCCAGGATCGATGACCGGCGAAGCACAAAGCACAGCGTAGTTGTGCACGCTGCATTGATTGCCGGTGCTGAAGCGAGGCGTGGGCGGCTATGAATAGACGAACACTCCAGCAATCCCTCAATCCTCCGCCCCATTGCACCGCTCCTCACTGCCACGCCCTCTGCCACCTCCACCCACCGCCAGCCGCCGCATACCGGTGCTGTGAAGATCCCCGCCGTGGCATCATAGCGATCACCGCGTGGTCGGAAACGACTCGAAACTCTCGCCTCCATCGCCGACGTCTTAGCTTCGGAGTCTTGCTCGACCTCGCACCGGAGCAATACAGCACCACTCCACTCCTCACCACACCACGCCCGTTTTGTCTCCTCCACGCCGCCGTCCCTCACGAGGGATCTCTCCACCGACACCATGGCCACGGGACTCATCTCCTCCCGCAAACGCGGCCCTTCGATTTCGCAACGCCTCCCTCATGCCTTGACGACGAATTTCCCCGACATCTCCTCCCTCATGACCGGCCTTGCCAACACCTTCTCCTCGCACTCCTCGCACGCCGAGACGCCGGCCGATAATGGCGAGATCGTGTGCTGGTTCCTCGACATGCGCTCGCTATGGCCCACCGCTCGTTCGGGTCAAGACATCTGGAACATGCCGGGCGCGGCCGATACCATGGGTCTGATTTCCACGGCCGAGCAGAAGACCATTTCGGGAAAGATGTTTGCGCAAGATGCAAAGATGTCGCTGGGATCCGCGTTGCTGAAGAGGCTGTTTATCAGCCAAGCTTTGGACATTCCGTGGAGCGAGGTCAAGCTGGCGAGAAAAGGCGATGCGAAGCACGGAAAGCCATGTGCTGTGGACGACGCTGGCCGGCCTATGGAAGGCATCGACTTCAATGTGTCGCATCAGGCGGGATTGGTGGCACTGATCGGCTGGAATGGAAAGAAGCGACACAAGTACACGCCGAGTGGGAGTATCGAGGGCTACATCTCTCACGGCACCACCTTCTCTACCAATGTCATGGTGGGAGTTGACATTGTGTGCGTGAACGAGAGAGACGACTACCGGACCATTGACCAGGAAGGACTGGACGGCTGGGTCGACATCTACGATTTTGTCTTCTCCGACGAGGAACGATGGACCATGAAATACGACGTCGACTACGTCACACTTCTAGACGGCACGCATTTGACGAGGGACGAACTTGGACGACACGATCGAGAGATCAAACGCAACAAGCAAATCACCCTCACAACACCTGCTGGCAAGCGTGTCACCTTCAACTCGGATCTGCTCGTCGATGCCAAACTGAGGAGATTCTACACCTTTTTCTGCTACAAGGAAGCTTACATCAAGCTGGCCGGCGAAGCACTACTCGCACCCTGGCTGAAACAGCTGGAGTTCTTCAATGTCCGATCCCCGAAGCCCGGCATGCCTGCGCGATGCAGCACGCATGGGCAGTGGGGCGAAGAGGTCGATGACGTCGAAGTGCACATGAATGGTCAAGAAGTGACCGATGTCCGCATGAAGATTCAATCCTACGAGGAGAGCTTCATGGTGTCGACGGCTATCCAAGGAGAGATCCAAGGCTTGAAGGTTCCAGGCTTCACCAAGCTGGACCTCAAGAGCGATGTCTTGAGCTACGCGCACAAACATTTGGATGTCAGTCCGAGTGAGTTTGACTGAGAGATCGGATTGGTCGTATCGACATACATCATTGGAAGCCAGAAACGAAGAATCACCTGCCAAACGGTGTGAGCTTGGTCTCGGAGACCGAGGAGTCCCGCCAAGCTCTATTTCGGGAACACTGCTTTCACACCTTCGGAGCCTCCGTGCGACACAATCATTGCTGCGTCACTTGGGCGTCTTGATCGATCGAGTCGCAGTTCTTGACAGCACAAAATGTGCCAAGGATCAGAGATCACTTTCACGTTCGGAGGAATGCTTCCACAACTATAAATCAGACGAGCTGAACGAGGCACGCGAGGATGGCGGACGGCTCATTTCGATCGGGCTATAATGCACACAGGCTCCGCAATGACTGTTTCCATCGCCGAAATCTGGATCAAATTGCAGACAGCGGCACAGATGTGGACACCCACCGCCTTTCTCTACGAAGGGGTGCGCGTTGACAAATTTGTGTACTCACTCTTCGTTGAACACAAGACTCATCTGCAAGATCTGCCTTGGCTTTGCGCACCGTCGCCGTCCGTGAGGCTCCGCGACATGCGATGTGAAATGACTGTTACACAGTTCGTGACCTCATGATGGCTGAAATCTCGGATCTCCGCAGCGAAAAGCTGGGCATTTGCGTGATACGCTGCTGCGATGCGGTACAAGCCATCGACAGCGCATGCATACGGCTTTGCATGCATGATGACACGGAGGCATGTCTTCTCTTCTTCAGCCCTATGAGGGCTGCGGCGAAGTTGGATCGACGTTGTACAGTCAACACTTCCGTCGGCCTCTTGTGTCCATCTTCTACCGACTCCGTCCGCTTACGGCGTCCTGTCGAAAAGCGCACAAGCAGATCGCGCCAGGTGGCTGTGCCTGACTGGGCTGCGATTGGGACCTGCAGCTTCCATTTTGGGTGTGTTCCTACTCCGGCATTTATTTTGACATGGAGGAATGCGGGTGGCCTTACTTGAATAGGGATGATGGCGTACTCATGAGGAATGTTTCATCGGAGAATTATTGAAGGGTTGGATGTATCTGGCTTATGTACTCAAGTCTACCAGTTATCAGGCGACAGGCCTCCAGCTTCGAATCAGGCGGATCTTCTTCCTTTCTTCCAGTGTGGCTACTGCTTAGTGCGATGAAGGGACAGGTGCTGCTGTGGAACACTTGAGTGATGGCAGGCGTGGCTCCGGTTCTTACTGTTGCTGCTGATACTACTTCCATTCCTTGCCAGCACATATCCAGATGACGCTTTCCAGATCTCCTTTTCTGTTATCGTCCACGCTGGCGCCGATCTCTTCTGCTTTGAGATCTCGGATAAGTCATCTCCAGCTGGATCCTTTTGTTCTTGGCATACGGCCGTACAACACGGCGCGGCTTAACTCTCCAGACGCACATCAAGACAAGACTTGCCACGGTCTGCATTCGATCGGGCATATGTCTCCAGGATCGAGAGATCGGACGCTGTTGCGTGCTTGTACGGGAGAGTACGTGGTGCGTTGGGGAAGGTGTTTGCAGGTAAGATGCTGGGAGACTTTTGGAGACGTGACGCGAACTCTGTGGCTGAGGATTTTGGGTGCTCTGCAGAGTCTCTGAAGATGGAGAGGGTGACAATGGAGGACGTGGGACATGTTTGCATACTGGGGATATCTGGTTTCCAGCTGGTCACTGGATGGAGCGTTTGTTCCTTCTCGACATACTGGTCACTGCCTACATTTCAATCTCCAGCAGGCAGGTGCCAATGAGAAGAAGGGCCATTTCCTGGCAGCACGAAACAAGTAGATGCGCGGGACGATCACAACACCGGAGCGAGAGATCTCCTGCTTACCAGATGCTGCACTCTTGTGATTGAAGTCTGATGAGAGGCAGTCTCTCCGAATATGGCAATCTTCAAGCGGAGAGTCACTACTCACCAGAGCCTGTACCTTGTGATGAAAATCTAGACTCACCGTTTCGCTGTTCTTCCAGCAGCTTGAATCGTGAAAGTGTCTTCACGGAGGGAATTATTATCCCGGTCCCGTGCAGGATACGTACGTCCATCTGTACGCCAGCGTGGTCTTCTGACCTACTATGATATGAAACCGGAAATCTGAACAGCAGATCAAGGGGAAGCTGTGGTGGGAAGGTGACTGTTGTGGGCGGAAGTGACGTCAATTTTAGATCGCAGAAGGTAAATGCTTAGTGAACATAAAGGTACCCCTGACGTGCACGACTATTGCAGATCCATCGCCAATACTGTTCTCTCTTGATTTGGACAGTATACCAGGTTGTTGTTCTGAGGGCCATCGTCGTTGGGTGTTAATATATGAAGGTGTCGCAGGCGATGCATTGGCCAGGACTCAGCACTCACCTACAATTTGATCCACAACGGCTTCAGAAATTCCAAGCGCCAGTATGAACAGTTCTCACATCTCTTCCAGTCTTCCTTCGACATGGACCAGCGCCATCGATTCCCAAGGTCTTGGACGATTCTCCCCTCAACGCCTCACCCAGCTCGACGGCGGAATGGAAGTCATCTTCACAACCATCCCATACTTGATCCTCGTCCCACGCATCCTTTCATTCTTGCGAGGCTTCCCGACAAGTAAAAAGGGCAAAATCATAGGCTATGTTCCTCCGCAAATACTGGTCTTCCACATCCTCGTCAGCGTAGCAATCATTGTACGACATCTCTTCCGACTCGCGACGGAAACGAAACCGACTTCGACGCAACTTGATCTGATCCTCAATTTGGCTCAGGCTTTCTCCTCATGGTATCTCGTCCGCCGAACACCCTGGAAATCCACGCTTTGGAAGTCGTCATTTCAGACTGTGGCTCCGATGTACGCGTATGCGACAGTGCAGGCGTATACGACAGGGACACCAGAGTGGTATACAACTTCGATGGCGTTTCTGTTCTGGTTTATAACGATTCGTGCTGGGTTTTTGTTTTCCCTGGGCTTAAAATTCTACCCAGAAGTGGATGCATCTGCTATGGTGCATCTAATCTCGGTGCCTGTTACGCTGGTTTGGGCGGACTGGGCGAATACGATACCGCTTTACTTCTTGGTTCTCGGGCTTGTTTCGAGGCTCAATATGTGGGTGACGAAGCAGGTTCCGCATAGGTGCGTATATTCACTATTCCGCTTTAATTCGCAATTGAGTGTCGTTGAGGCTGACTTGTGTTGTAGTGCGGCAACGAGGAGTTTGCCGCTGGATGTGCTTATTGCGCTTGGCTTTGGCGAGTTTCGGACTACCAAGCCGGAAGGGACCTCGAAGAGAAGAGCAAGTAGTGTGACAGACCTGCAATGGAGAGACACAGGATGAAAGTTCCAGACTGATGAGGCTGCTCAAAGTCTGAGCGGAGAGCAGAGAGAGCCTGGGCAGGCTGCGCTGCAATGAGTTGCATTGCCAAGACGTGGCAGATCCATTACTGTTATTCTTGCAGACTTTGGTTTTGTCATTGGCCTTCAGCGTGGCGTTCGGTTGGGCAAGAATGCGATTAACTTTCCTTTCTCGCGCTGTTAATACTCATGCTGTGTCCGGCCGTGAACGGGAAGAGTTGCGCATCCCATGCTGCAAACGAAATGGTGTCTTTTGCTTGTCATTGTAGAGCTGCCCTTCAATCGGCTGTTATGAGGCAATGGCGCTGTTGTGATAGACTTGCTGGGAGGCATAGTACGCTGATTCATATTGGTCTCGCACAGCCTCGACTCGGGAGAGGACAAAAACTTCGAAGCGGTCAACGTGTATTGCTGCGTCAAGACTTTGCAGCATCTAGAGCAGGCACGTTTAGCTCAGCGTTGGCATCCTTCAGCCATCGCCAACCCTCCCTTCGGAATGTGCCAGTCGCAGCAGCACTCTGCGCCTTCGCCTGCTGCACATGGTGATTCTCTGTCTTCGCTGGAATATGCCAAGGAGTGCACGCGAGCACCTCAACGCCACAGCCTATAGCTATTGGATTGGCGTGTTCGGTTCTAGCGCTGCGGCCTCGAGCTATACCGCTTCTTGATTTGCAACGCGAATGCGAGCAACCTTGCACAAGCTCGCCGACAAGCATTCCAGCCGAGAAGATGTGGAAATGGTGCTCGATCACTTCGAAAGCTGGGACTATCATCTCAGGTGCAGTCAGTGAGGGGGGATCGATATTGCTGGAGTGTGATCGTGTTGAAGTACGGAGACACGCTGTTCTCTGCGACCGCAAGCTGCGATACACCACACATACCGATTTGGGACGAAATGTCGATCCTGCAGATCACTGTTTAGGGCTTCAGCTTCGACCATCTTTGAGGGCTTAGCTTTCGAGGCAGCCACCACAAACGTGTCTGCTTGCCTGGTGAACTAGGCCTATACCGCTCAAGTAGACGTGCAGATCAGGCACAGCCTCTCCACGTTTCCTGCATATAAGTATGACCCACGTGTAGCTCTGTCTTCTCTGGACGTCACTTCATACCATCGAGCAGTACTTCGACTTGTTTTTCCCGGCACACTCTCCAGAATGCATTGCTCAAGCTTCATCACCATCGCCACGCTGGCTCTCGGCGTTGTTGCAACCAGCGCGACAAATGGCGAACGGCAGGTCCAGCGAAGACGGCTGGCAGCTGTCATGAAGCCTTCCCTGGAGAACCCATTCGGCCTGCTGAAGAGGCAAGGCCCGAGCGGCCCGTGTGGCGTCACGCAAGAGGCTTGCTCCGACGGCAATGGTTGCGTACGTCTCCGTCGTGGTTCTGGTTCTGTTTGAGTCGTCGATGCGAGCAGCACTCGACATGCTCACCCCAGCGATACCGCGACGTCCAACTGACTTGTTCACAGTGCCCCATCATCGGCGGTTGCTGTCTAGATGGATGCTGCAACGCGGGCAGCTACTGCGATCCTGATGCCACCGCAGCGACTGAGAAGCCCTGCATTTGCGTGGGAAGCAATTGCCCGGATGATGAGGATGAAGATGACGACTCGGTCGCGACTTCTTCCAGCTCCGTCCCGACGGCTACACTTCCTGCTCCCCCAACTTCTACGAGAACAGCTACGCGCTCCCGAGCTGCGACCTCCACTGCGGCATCTCGCGACGATGACGACGATAGCGATGATGATCGCGTGGGCATTGCGAGCGGCACCAGCGGCCCGACACCCAGCTCCACATCTGGGGGAAGTTCGAGCGGTGGATCGAGCGGCAGCTCCAGCGGAGGTTCAGGCAGCACATCTGGTGGAAGTGCTAGCGGTGCAGAGAGGAGAATGCAAACAGTTGCCGGCATCGGCGCTCTGATGGCTGCCCTTGGTGCGGCTGTCGTCGTGATGTAAGAGCTGATGGGTCGATGGAGGGGGTGTAACGGCAGTTCGAAGGATGTCTGATGAATAATGTGTGTGATGCTCCATACTGCTCTTCAATCCATGTCACCTGCAGCGGATTGTACCAAGAAATATGCTAAGCTGCCCATTAGGGCTCGTTTCAGCATGATATTCAGCCGGCACTGAGCATATTTGGCACGTTCCTCGTGGTCCGCTGGCAGCGGTGGTACGGCGGATGCTGACTTGGTCGGTCAGGTTCCTGGGCGGACCTCCGACATGAGCTGGAAATACTTCGATGGTCTCTGGACGTGGTGGGGCGGTTCCTATACCGCTCTCGGATGGGGAGAAGTGTCTGGGCCAAACCAGTGAAGGTTGGTGATGAGTATTCCGAAGAGAAAGTCAGGCGGAGAAATGTCGCGCTCCGAAGTGCCGATGCCGTTGCAGGCCAAACCACCTCACTTTCATCTCCCGGAACTCTGTCCACCTTCAACTTTTTCTCGACATTGTATTCTCCGCACCCTCCGATCTGCCATCGATACTCTGCGTCGGGAGTCGCATAATCCCATTCTGTGGCTTGGAGATAGTCGCGCCGATGTTGGGGTTGCAGGATGCCCTCCATTCTCGATTCTACTGCTCTTCCACGAAGCTGGGGTTTTGCCGATTCACCCTGTCGACTCCCACACGCTAGATCTCCATGAGTGACTAGTGTTCGTATCTGCACAAGGTCCCGTCGGAGCATGATGGAGATCTCTCATGAGGCCGAAATTATAAAGGTAGCGCATCCGCCGCGCCGAGTAAGCCTCATGGGAATGAGCTTGTCTCCACGATGTTGCGGAATATTGCTGCAGCCGTATGTTTCTGTAGCCAAGTGGCTTTGGTCTCCGGAGCGTCCGGACCAAGTGGCTGGAATCAGGAACAGCAGAAGCGACAGATCCTGCAAGAACACGAAGAGCCATCACGACTGCGCGGCCGAGCGGAACACGTCGTCGCCGTGAACACAAATACCTCTCAGTTTGTCGTTGATGGAACTGCGCTGCCCGAGGTAGACTTCGACATTGGCCAGGCTTTCGCAGGCCAGCTGCCAATCTCACAGGAGGCCAACGAGACACGCAAGCTCTATTTCTTCTTCTCGCCCTCCTCGGATCCAGCTGCGAGTGACGAGATCACGATATGGTGTAGGTGTTTCTGGAAATGGGAAGTCATTCTCCACTGACGAGAGCCTTGAGTGAACGGCGGCCCGGGATGCTCCAGTCTTGCAGGCTTTTTGCAAGAGAACGGACCGCTTTCGTGGAAATACGGCACGTACAAGCCAGTCCCGAACAAGTTCAGCTGGAACAAGCTCACAAATATGGTTTGGTAGGGCTCTGAGGCATCACTCTACCTGCAGACGCTAACATGTAGACATAGGCTAGACCAGCCACTCGGAACGGGCTTCTCCAACTCGGAGCCCACGGATCAAAGTGAAGAAGACGTGGCGAGGAATCTTATGGGCTGGCTCCATAACTTCATCGACACTTTTGGCTTCCATGGCCGAAAGATCTACTTGACTGGCGAGTCATACGCTGGCTTCTACATCTCATACACTGCCGTAAGTGACGGGAAATGCAATCGGGGAGCTCTGCAACAACTGATGAATGATTCTAGAACGCCATGCACGAAGCAGATGATACCACTTACTTCAACCTACAAGGTGCATTGCTGTACAGTCCGGCTGTTGTATGGTCTTCGGTCTCACAGCTGATTCCATCTGTACCTTTTGTCGATCATTGGGCTCCTGTGCTCAACCTGAACGAGACTTTCATGACCTCTATTCGGAATGCTTCGGAGGCTTGCGGCCACAGAGAGTGGATGGAGACTCACTTGACCTTTCCACCTCCTCAAGGACCCTTCGGGACCCCTCCGGACGGACTTGAGTACCGTGGTGGGTGCGACACGTGGTCTGCCATCCTCGACGCCGTCATGCTGGTCAACCCGTGCTTCAACTCTTACCACGTTACCGATGCATGCCCGATCTTGTACGATCCGCTCGGGTTCCCATACACGTTCCAGTACGTTGCTCCGGGAGCACAAGTCTACTTCAATCGCAGCGACGTGCAGCGGGCCATTAATGCACCTGAGATCAGCTGGTCGACATGCCGAACAGACGTTCTGACCAGCGATGCCAGCGAATGGCCAGCACTTGCTGATGCAGGCGTTGGCAAAGCTCCGCTTGCAGCTATGATCGAGAAGAACAGTCGTACCGTCATAGTGGCTGGCGATTCGGACTTCCAGTTCTCTGTCAATGGCACTTTGATGGCAATCCAGAACATGACTTGGAGTGGAGCACAAGGCTTCCAGAGCAGACCGTCTAAGCCTTTCATGGTGCCTTACTTTGACCAGGACATCTGCGATAGTAGCTCCTTAGGTATTGAGCACTGCGGCGATGATAATTTCGCTGGTGCTGGCGTATTGGGAACAACGCACTCTGAGCGCGGCCTGACATGGGTGGAGCAAACGGGTGCAGGTCATGCTGTGCCACAGTATAATGGAGCTGCGGCGTATCGCCATCTGGAATTCCTTCTGGGACGTATCCCGTCTTTGGAGCAATGATAGATGTCGAGATCATAATAGAGGGTAGAGGCTGCAGGCGATTATATCGTACGTCCTTGGTCCCAAGATTGCAACACCAGCTTCCAGGTCTGGTCGATTGTCCTACAAACCTGAGTTCCGGGCGTGGCGCCAACCGCCTGCTCCGGGTCATCTCGTACCCCACATTGAGTTCTGAAAAAGCAAAATCATGCATCAAACTGCCAGGGCACAGCGCACTCAGGCTCTCTCAAGTGCGGCCAATGATATGCAGCGTGGCGCATCGGTCAGTAGCCTTGTACAACACAGAGGGATATAAAAGACTCGTTGCCTGCTAGGCCAAGTCGCCCATCATCCTCACGCGAATTCTCGACACCATGCCCTCGCAAAAATCCATCTACATGCTTGTCACGCCGGATCCTAGGCACGAGCAGGACTATCACGTGGTACTTGAATGTAATTCCCGCTTCGTCGATTGAGGCTGACCTTTACCTTAGTATGATGGCCGAAAAGGGTTTGAGGTCAAGATTGGTGGCGGAAAACGAGACTACTCCTCATCAAAAACAAACTTTTAGTGAGGGTTTCTGGCCTCAAGCACCTTCTCACGCTGACCGCTCATCGTCTATTCCTATAGTCAGGCGATGAACAACAACGACTGCCCTGGTTACATACAAGATCAAGATGCGAAGGAAAATAAACCGAGACAATTCGGAAAAATTATGGAAAGAGACTGCTTCAGGGGATATAAGACACGTAAGAATCAGTCAACTCGTGTGCAAGGCATCAGAGACTAACGTGGTTCAACAAGGTCACTGCTTCAGTGGCCGAACACCGAATTCTACCACATTACTGTCGATGGAACGACTTATACGATTGATCAATTGCGCAGAGATCTGCAAGCAGCCATGTTCAACTTCAAGAGAGCGTGGTTCCGCCCAAAGTACATCTCACCTGAGGTGCATCAGTTCTATGAGGCAATGAACCGCATTCGCCAGAATTGCCGCATAGTCAAGGGATCTTGAGAAGATGTATCAGGGACCAGCATTCTTTGATAGGCATTGATCTCGGGCTTAGTATATGTCCCATACTCACATGTAGGTTCGACAGCATTGTTACTTTTGCGTGTTCGAAAAGTAATTACACTGCATCGAGACATCTCTTCCTAATACCAAATACGGATGTAATCGAGCCCACGTTCCACCACGCAAGAAGAACCTGCAAAGCACCACCCCAAACAGAGCCACAACCCGACCAAGCACGAATGAGCAACATCAATGCACTATGGTTTCAATGCACTATGGTTGGGAGCGGCGTAACCCACGCGATAAAAAGCCGGTATGAGTTCCATCGGCTGTGCAGTGCTGGCTATATTGAAGACGAGCCAGGCAAAGATAAACGGCGACAACCATCGCATATCGACGTATGACCCGAGCAATGTTTCAAAGAATAGCCGGTTGACATCCAGTAGAAGCCAATAGATCGCTGCAGTCCTGAAGAAGCCAGCAGCAGGGCTCACGTCCCAATTGTCTCGGAATGTGATGATATAGCCTGCGATTACAAAGGCGGACAAGAGCGTGAAGCATTTGCCAATGAGGAATCGTATCATCCAGACATCGAGAATCCGTACATGTTCGTGCAGCTGGAAGTTCTGACAGAGGGCATTGAGAGTGATGATCAGGAACAACTGCAGCAGAACCGGGAAGACGAAAGTGACTCGAGTGGCGGCTATGGGTTCCATTTTCAACTTCGACCCATGGAATGGACTCGTGGCGACGATGGTGATATTGGATTGTCTCGCGCTATGAAGCATCTCTGCCTCGTATGCCGTCTGCGCAGCATCCATTATGTCATTTGCAGATGCAATAAGGATCTCGGCGGCTTCTGGCCAGCGGACTCCATTGTATATGAAACTGATGGTAGGCGAGTCCTCGACTGAAGTGCTGTTGTGTTCGTACATTGCCGCCCAGTATTTCGCCTGGCAGACGGACTGGCGAACTTCTGCAATGGTGACGAATTCCTCTGGACTGCGTTTGATAATTGTCGGGAATGAATCTTTAAGCAGGTCTTGATATGCGCTCCCCAACGCGGAGCTGATATTGCCTGAGTCTTGATGCACAGCGAGGATGTCGAGATTGTGCCTTCGGTTCTCATCCTTGATGGTGCTTCCACACAAGTAGCTCATGCTTGCGATTGTGCCGAGGAGGTAAATGATTGCAGAAATCACGACAGCTTTGACGAAAATTTTGCGTTTGGCTGCCAATGCTGCGGTACGAAACGGAATTCTCGACTCGGAGGCCATGATTGTGCTTGTAGCTCAGCCGGTGTCGAGAATGGTCAGACCGTTCGAGCGCGAGCTCACTCGAACTTCATTATCTAGCATTTCTGGAAGACACTTGAGATCAAGGTTGGAAAGCTCACGTATACATGCCATGTACAGCGTTGCTATTTTGGGGACCAACGAGTTCTGCACGCTGCTCAATTGATTGTGTTTAGTGGTATCCGTCCGGGGTTCCGTCAGTACCATGCTACGCCTCGCTTTCGAACCGAAGGGAAAAGCGTCAAAATGTGCAGCACTTGAGGCATGGTAACAGCATTGCCAATAAGTATTCCACACGCGGCCTATGATTGAGCAGTGTAGTTGAGATGGGTGCTTCGGCAATATGGGCGGGGTTGCATCTCTGCTGTCCACATCCTGCATCTGCGCCACGATGATCAGAATCAATTGAGCTCTGAGAGGCCCTAGTCTCTTCTTCGGCCGCAACAGCAGATGAGCTATCGCACAAGTTAGGGCATGAGGCATATGTCAAATGTTGTTGATAAAAGCCGTGGTGTCGCCATGTTGCCTCAATACGATTTCAGAGTCGTCCCGATCGAAGTGTCGTTCACATCGTAAGCGAACTCTGGCTAGCCATTGCACGATCAGCGGGGAATCAATGTATCGCCTACTATCAATTTCTAGGGTCACCCGAATTCCCTAGCTCAGACAGTTGTGATTAGCATTTTGCTCATCCAATACCCTTCGTCGGCGTCGGCAGTGAAACTCTTTTGGCGCATCCTGTTCGCTTGCGAGTGTTGAACCATTTCTCGCAACGTCAAGAACTCCGGCCCTTTCCGCTTCATCAAGTACAAGCTGCATATACTTTGTGCCACGAGGCTTGACTCTGATCGAAAATGGCTCTTTCAGCGTTTCATGATACAAATCGAGGGAGTTCAATTTTCCAGTTTGTTGAAGTGGGACGCGTTAGAGCGTAGACGCAGAGAAGAGTGGCAGAATATGCTAACATACCGCTTCGTTGTCAAAACACATCGCAAATCTTGCGACATTGATGAAAATACCCGTCTGAGCAAGACGATAACCCACGCAGATCCGACGACCGCCGCCAAATTGCCACAGACCGTGGGTGATGTCGGCTTCGTGGCCATTCAGCCATCTTTCGGACTTGAAAACTTCTGGGTTCTCGCACTCGTCTCATATTGCGATCAAGCTCATGACCATAGAGGTGCCTTTTGGGAAGAAATAGCCTTCGAAATCCAGGTCTTGGGTCAGAGTATGATCGGGCGGACAAGGAGAGATGGGTTGCCAGCGGAGGAGTTCCTTTACGATCGCGCAACAATATGGCATGTCTTTCATGTCGCTCATTAACGGCAATCTGAGACCAGTGGGCGTATCACATATTGAATCGACCTCTTGTCGGGCTTGTAACCACGCTTCTGAGCAATGCACCGCGGCCATCGCTAGTGTGTCGAGGACCATCCTGCTCGTATCACTGCCAGCCTTAATGAGCGTCATACCGAAATACATAGCTTCTTCATCCGTGCCCTTGTACTTGGATTTCGGATTGAGCAGAGTATCTCGAACGAATGCTGGGTTCGCGATGCCGTTGTCAACACTTGCTCTGATAGCGTCCCACTATGCTTTGAGTACATTGTATGTCCACTGCCTGCGCTTTCCCTAGCAATTTCGCCAGAATTGTAGTGGACGCGGAATAGAATGTAACAGAGGGAACCAGTCGACGATAGTAGAGCCGACAGAATCGAGGAAAACTGTCGTTACTTGCAAGTTTTTCAGGTCCTCGTTCTCGATGTCCGACTTGCCTCCTGTCGCAATTCGGTGTATTACAGAGTTCGCGTAGCGATAATTGTGGCGAAACCACAAGTCCGGCTGAGAAATGTACTCTGCCATGAGCTGATTGCTTTCTAGCTCCTGGATTGCTCCGTATCGCTGCAACGCGGAGTCTGTAAGCATGAGGGGCGATAGCAGACGGCGAGGCTCGTGCCATCGATTCAGCGGTGCAAGGAGTTCGAGAATTTCGGCTCAGGACCTCGTGGGACATGGGCATGCGTGCTCGTTCATTCGTTATGGCACCACGTTTGGAGATGATCTCGCTCGCGACACGCTTGCTGTTGAGCATAATCCAGGTCTTCGAGCCCATGTGAAGAGTCGTCATCTCTCCATATTTGGTAATGCTACGCAGATTAGCGAGAGTCAATGTTTGTTCCATGATGGGGACAGTCCATCAACTCACCAATCTATGCTCGGGATCTCTTTGATTCGCAATATCGAGTAGGTTGCCCAAAATGGGCACGCCCCGCGGTCCTGGTGGAAGAATCGGTGTTCGTCCACCAGCTGATCTTGTCGTGCCTACGGTCTTCACAGCATAAATGAGGATCGTAATGAACACAGCAAGAATCGCAGAAATAACAAGAAGGGCAGTAATCGGGGTCCTGTGTAGGAAGGAGCTTCGCGGTCGCCTCGAGATTGATACTTGTGTTTACCGCCACAGCGAGCAATTGACATTTCAGTGCAGCGGGACAAGCGGCGGTGATTCGTATGTTTGATGCTTCCGTCACCTCGAATGCGATCTTGGCTTGTCGCGTCCATCGTTGCTTCGCGGAGATGAGCGGAAGGAAGAGAGCACGTGGGCGGCGATTGCTCTTCTTGGCCGCCACAAAGATCCGACTGGCGCGGCATCGGGTCCGCCCCTCGACATGTTGGTTCACCCCTGATGCTGAGATGCAGCTGGAGACAATCGCAGCCACTTCTCAGCACTAGGCATCACCTGGTATTGATCCGAGAGGAGCGGTGAATGCGATTTTCGGCATGCAAGATCTGCAGAGCAAGCAGCGCTGGGAAATGAGAAGACTGCCGCCACCCACTTCCGGTCCTTCAAACTCTGTGGCCACTGTGGTCCGTGATAGATCAACACTCTTCCACGCCGATCTTCCCGAACATCTTGAGAGGAGGTCGCGCAGCTAGACGCAGACTACTCTGATGCCGATATCGAAAGCAAATGCCCACTCCTGAATGCGGCCATAGAGGAGTCATTACGACTGTATGGTGCAGCCCCAGGAGCTTTGCCATGAATAGTCCCCGCCGGAGGCATTGACCTAGGAGGATTCTTCCTGCCGCAGAACAGCATCGTGAGCACACAAGCATACAGCATGCATCGAGATCCGGAGCTTTTCGAACGGCCACTTGAGTTTCTGCCCGAGCGTTGGCTGGCTGAGAGCAAGAATCGAGTTTCCGATGCTGGGAGAGCTGCAATGACGCCTTTCGGTGCTGGGTCACGCACCTGTCTTGGGATGCATATCGCGTACATGGATCTGAGACTTGCTGCCGCGGAGTTCTTCCGAAGGTGTCCTAGGAGTTAGCGTGCGCTATCGACAACTGAGGAGAGTATGGAGCTGGAGAACTTCTTCTTGATTGCACCGAGAGCACATCGTTGTGAGATTATGCTTGGAGCTGAAGGATTACGCTGAGACAACGGCTGTGACCCACTGGACTCGGTGGACCATGTGCTTCATACTTTGTCGCATTCTCAGTATCTGTCAGCAACAGCCTTTCCAATTTGATAAAGTAAGCATCTCTCAATAAGTCGACACTGCGTACCAAGTGAATGAATGACGCCAAGCAATTTTTTTCCGCGGCCAATCGACCAGAAAGCCACTGCATCAAATCGGTTTTCACATTATCGTATGACATAACATCGTGCTGTCAGTCTTCGTGCTTCTTTTCCACGCGAATCAATCCCCAGATCAATCCCCTGGTACGCCATATCACCTGCCCCAACTATAGCACACAAGGATCCACGCCTCGCTGCAGCCTGTTTCGTCGCTTAGCGACTTCGTGCGCTGATCGCGGAGAGCCAAAGATGCTCTCGAGAAGCGCCAGTAGTTCGAGGAAGAACTGGTGTACTACGAGCGAACTACTCTTGTTAGTGCAATACCTCGCAATAGTTCAGGTGTTTGTCTTACGTGACAGTCAATCCAAAAGCCGCCCATTAGCCTTGTACTACGCATTGCTTAATGCTTCCGGCATTCGATCTATATAAGATTCCGCAAGCGCATTCATTATAAGTACTTCGCCAGAGACTGTGACGATGTACACCTATAAGGTAAACAAATTTGGGACCACGTAGATACTACGCAGAATAACACTGTTCTTGTTGAAATCGTCCCAGCTAAGCTCATACATGTCGAGTACCAAGCATATAGTGATTTTCATACCTAGCTAAGGTTCGTCAGCTAGCTTGGTTTGCGAATAGGGAGTGCTATACGTACAACATGTGCTATATTTGAATTCCCGGGTTTCCAGATTAAGGCTATAAAGAATAACGAAGTAACGCTAGTGAGCAGTGACCTCACAGGGTTAGAGAAAGATCTCGGCATCCAGCATAGATATAGTCTGGAATCGAGCAGCAAGATAGCGGTAAAGAGCGTCGTTAAAGGTACCCCTACTGCGAGCAGAATAACTTCTACTCCGGGGATCTTCCAGTTAAGCTCTATATAGGACTTATAGTACAAGTAGCGAACGATGCTCAGAACCGTTATTGGCACAAAGAACACTGCTAGTAGGAGGAGAAGGGCGAAGCATAGTCGGTATAGAAATGGCATGAGTATAGAGAGCATGCCTAGCAAACCCATTCGGTTGCTATCAACTCTTAACAGAGGCGGATCTGTGTAGTAGAGGAGTGGCTCGTATGTAAATGAAGTCCGGACTAAGAGAGCCGAAGGATAGACGAGGCCTCTGAAGTTGCCGAAACGAGTCGTGATTGCTAACGACGAAAATGCTGTGAATGGCAACGTCGGAAAGGTCGCACCCACAAGTCGGCGGATCGTGGATTCATGCTTCCAATCGCACCCGTCGTGTAAAGCAGAAATTTCTAACAGGAAGATAGCTTCCCCATACTTGGGACCTATGGCAAGCTGTCCATAGAATTGATTGTCTCCCGACTCGTCGCTGGTCTCCCGATTGAAGCAAAAGCTCGTGCTGTCTGCTTTCTATAGCAAGATGGGTTCTGCACGAAGGACTGTGAATTTATTCCCCGTTGTATCGTAGACCATGCAGGTAATGGTGTCTTTGTTTGTCTGACGAGACTGACGTTCTATTTCTTTATGACCACCACGAAGAACCGTGAAATGCCTTCGTACAAACAATTTGCTGTATTTCACCTAGTACCACTCCATAGGTCTAACGCATGCTTCTACGAGGAGATAGGTATTCTCAGAGCCTCGTTTCCTTTCAAATAGCATTATCCTGGAGAGAGTGGGATCATCCTAATGGCAGCATCGCAGAGACACGTACATCATTTTCGGATAGTACGTCGGATTCTCCAAGAACTTTTCGGTGCTCCAATATTTTGCATGCATAGCTCTGCCTTCATTGCGCCAGGAAAATCCGTCTGCCACTCTCAATTCGTCTTTGCTAGTCGCTCATGGTTGACTAAGCAGATGGAACCGTACGCCATTGTCCGCGGATTCGTGGGCGCGCTCGTCCTCTTTAAGTGGGACAACTCGGTCGCAGGCTTCAAAAGCCTGCGGTGATTTCGCGAAAAGCTCGAGATAGTCGCCAGCTGTGCGATCCCTTACATAGCTTTCTGTGAAGCCTTCTTTCTCGTTCGCTACTGCTAGCCACGCAGAGATCGTCTGATCCGGAGAAGTCCGCAAAAATTCCATTTGTAGCCTTTCGAACGCCTTCTCGCCCTCTCCGTAGATAACAGGCAAACTCAAATCGAATATGCCAAGTAGACTGTATGCCTGGTCCTCGATCTTGGTGGTCTCGCGTTGTGCCGCCCAACTCATCCTTTGAGCAATGCTATATGCGCTCGGCGGATATGTATGCTGAAGAGCTTCGATATGTACTCCAGTAATAACAGCAACCCGCTTCGCGAGGCTCGAAAGAGAACCAAGATTCGTTCATGACGTCGTATAGAACTGTGTCGAGGCCGGTGCTATCATTTCTTGAAGCGTCTAGCCCCGGGTGGACTACTTGCAGTTGCCGAAAGCAGTCCAGTCCCAATCGCTTTTCTCATCAATTGTCTCCATAATACTTCCAGGATGAGTCAACTCGAGTATGAGGGGTTCGCGTTCTTTGAAGTCCCAATCTTCTTATTCTGGAACTTCCGCTTAGGTCTCTGCCGCAGCTGACGATCGAGGCACGATAACGTCCTTACTTGCTCCCAATCGGTCCGACATATCTGCTAAGTAGACGTAACAAGTCTCGGCTTTAGCGTGCGGTACATTGAGTTAATGGCCTCTCCGAGCTCTGCGCTAGAGCTTTTGTCAATGCAGACAGTGTCGATCTTACAGTATTGATAGCTATCTTGATGTGCCTGCTTTCGAGTATAGTCGAGCTTGGCCCAACCCTTTCTTGTCTCCAGCTAGTTAACGCCTATTTTTGCATCTTGAAAGGTGATCTCTTGTTCGGCAGCCAGACAAACATGGGAAAGGATAGCGTATTGCGGTAGCACGCGCTCATTATTGAAGGTCTCGAGCTTCAGCTCTTCGCAGTCCGTACGGAGAAGTCTCATGCTGGGCTTGGCGGCTCCTTGTTGTCTTCGGCTTGTGTCACTCGTTCCAGTGAGTGCTAGGTATGATGACCTCCGTCGTCTTGTGGATAGTGAGGCTAGGAGGTAGAGAAATAATACAGACGAGGGGTCGCACGGAGATATTGCGACGATGCACAAGGCGGAGATTCCATGCGGCCCATACGGTTCTGCCACCCTTGGCAAGTACCTGCTGCCACTTGCACTTGATGCATGTGGTATGCCTCAGGCAGCCGTTCACTCTTGGCATTCACCTCGAGTGGTACTT
>PNEN01001711.1:0-40720 GCA_002933655.1 Cercospora berteroae
AACGGAACATCAATTAATCCGGTTCATGCGAGGTGGCTGCCAGGTGGCTGCCAAACCGACACGACCTTTGCACCTGAAATCTCTATAAAAAGTGGGAAGAACATGTTTAACGAGAGAGAAAATTTTGTCCTGGAACGCGGGCTGACAGTAGTGCAAAAGGAGGAAATATCCAAAACAAATCGTCGTCGACTTTCTAGAAGTCTCTCATCAACAACTATGGCTCAGATCAAAGTAAATCTTGATCTCACCGAGATTTCATGCGTAGTATTCCAGGCGGTGAGGCCGAGCGACTTACTGATTAGACCAACGAGCCGCCGACGATCGTTGGAGTCGGACGAGATTGGAATCCCCCATGATGCCTAACAGGTTCGATAGCGTGAGCGACAGAAAGCGTTCGCGCCGTGGAGGATGTGTTGATTTCTCACACACGAAAGGGGCGAGTAAAAGGGCAAAAACCAAAAAGACAAAACATCCCACCGCCGATTTGAGATCAGTCACAGCAACAGCAACAGCAACAGCACCAGATCAGAAACATTTTTGATCATTCGATAGTGCTATTGGTTCGCCTATGTCAGGCGTTCGATCCGAAGAGACTGAATGACTTACTGACCGAGCCAAGGGACCGACGGCGACTGTTCAAGGTAGGAGTGATTTTGGTCATATATGGGAGCTGGATAGCTCAGGCTCGAGGAGAAAGAATAGACTCGGGGAAAAATCCATGTTAAAGAAAGGAAAAGGGTCAAGGGAAAGCGAAGAACATTCGTGCTTCGATCGGCATTGTCTTCTGAAAGATCTAGTCATTGAGAGCGTCCATACAATACAACCACGGGGTGACGTCCTGAGTACGATTGAGACAGGCTATTTCCATCGACAGAAACATTACCGTACAATCACTGCATCCGGAATTCAGGACATCGATCCGTTCAAAAGCAAGGCAATTTCCCGCGATGGAACGAGTCGAGTGAAGCCAAAAGTGGACGGCACCAGAGCAAAACAAACGCTGCTCGAACGCAGGCTGCTATCGCAGGGTGCGAAGAGCATTAAACCAGATACAACCACAGCTTCCCGTTTTCCTCTTGAAGCCATTTCTACCAAGCGTCCACATCAAGCAGCAGACGACTTACTGGCTGAGCCAATGCACCGAACAGCGATCGCTGTCAGACTACGATGGAGCTCCCATATAAAAGTCACTCCGGCTGCAGTGAGGACGGCAGAATATCGAGAAATGCGGGAAAGCAAATAAGGAGGGCCTTCTGGGACGTATAGCTTGATTTGAACAATTGCCGCGACGATGAAGTGGTTGCTTGGGAGACCTGCGGGATCAGTAATTCCTGAAAGACTCAGGAAGGACTGGTCGAATGGAGGGAAATAGGAGACATTGTCGTGGGGCAGCAAAGAAGTCTGTATTATTATACATTACTGTCTAGAATGCAACGGTGAAGCAAGTAGCGCGATCAATCGATATGTTCGGAGGAGTGATGTTCCGCACATCGCTCTCATGGCACTCCACTCAAACACGTATCGCAACCAGACAGAAAGAGAAGGCTCCGTGACGGATTGGAAGCCAGTTTCAGCGATAGCGAGCGTCGACAGCACGTTGTTAGCGTGATGCGAGTACTTACCATCCTCTCTTCGAATTCGTAGTACCGCAAGTCCCGCCGAACAGCATGTTTGGCTCCACAGCACAACCTTCGCTAATACGTGACGACTGATACGCCTCAAACAAACGGCCAAAGCGCCTCGTTCAGGTGATCGTGGAATGGGCGATGTCTGGCCACGACTCATCTGAACTTGCAAGCCGGAAGTAGGAGGAGCGTCGTTCCGTGCTCTTGCGTTGATCCATGGAATGAGACTGTCAGCTGAGTATTGACTGCAAGGAAAGAGAAAAGAACCTTGGGTAGGCTAAGAAAAGTTGTCGGACCGGTTTCCTACCATTCGGAAGCGCGACAACCAGTCCAATGGAAGCATTGCGCGGACGGTTCTGACGGAGCGTTGTCTTGTCAGCAGAGCTGTGGGCTTGCGAGAGTCGAACGTCTGTTTGCCAACCATTTGGCTCGCGAATGGTGATGACGTGGACCCGGCGATAGACTGCTCCCTCCATGTCCTTGCGCACAAATTTGCACTGGAATCGACGGCACCTCCACGTCAGAGTAGTCGTGAAGTTAGGCTGCCGGAACTCGAGCACACGACACCTGCTGGGCCTTCAACGCTTGACACGAGAATCCTGCGAGTTCCCTGCGTATCGACACTGGGCAGCGATGGGACTCGAAATTGTCTCATTTCAGTTTCGGCGAGCGCTCCGTCAGCACAGCTTGACTGTGACTGTACGAGCTGGCGGGCTCGCGACGCAGAAGGCAGACCCTGCGACTTTGCGTTTGGAGATGTTCTGAACGGCCGAGCATTGACTTGTTCATTTCGGTACCTGCGCAAGCGAGCCCAGTGTCGAAGCACGCTGACTGTACTTCATGGACGGTGAGAGCTCTGATGGAACGGGCCTGGGATACGACATGAAGGCCATGTGAGATCATTAATTTGAACTCCGTCTCAAACGGCGCCCCCGACTTGGGGCTGCTGTGTTCTGTTCGTGCTCTAGCAAAGGGATGTCAGCTCCAGGTCAGAGGCTGTGGTAGACGTGGTCATGTGCAGCTCAAAGCCCCGAATGCCATGCCGCTATTTCCCAGGAAGTCGCAAGTCTTGCTTGGCCTTCACATTCGCATCGTTAGACAGGAATACGTCAGCCGATAAGATGGCCTTTGGAGTCCAAGGCGCATTGAATCAGCCAGACAAGAGCCCGCGTACGCAAGGTCGTCATCAGCGGAGGATGCATGGTCCTAATGCACCATTGAAGAGTCCGAGAGCACCTGCGTTGCCACATGAGGTCGTATACCCATGTCCTCCGAAATTCTCCCCGCGCCTACCTCTTCAGCCTATTGTCAATAGTCAGCAACCGCGTTAATTTTAGTGTAGAGGGATTTCCGTAGGGCTCGCGGCCGCTGGTCCCCGATGTTTCAAGACCCCAGTCAAAATCCTGGTGGACTCGATGTCTAGCCTGGCCGATTGTGCCTGAGGATCACCTGGGTGGTTTGCAGTAGCGGATCACCAGATTGCGACATGGGGATGGCTGACGATCGAGAATGAACGCTGGGGTCTTGCTGAGGTTGAAGTGTGGAAACGCTTGTCTCTGGAGCGACCGTACTTGCTACATTCTTGATCACGCAGATGGGTGCGCAATGTTCATGTGCGATAAACCGCTGATAGTTTTATGGCCTGCTCTGAAATTTGGGAGCGATTCACCGAGCACTCGGCGCCAGAAAATCGGCGTCATGGTAGCGTTCCACACTCGGATCAAGTGGACGATTCGCTGCAAGGTGAAACCGGCGATGTACCCTGGGAATTGAATGCATCTGAGCTGAATCCAAGAAGGCAGTGGCATTGAAGAAGCGACTTCGTGTCAGGATCGTGTCAATGTGAAGATCCACGCTGCATGGCAGAGGTGTCGGAATAGTCATTTCGACAACTGCCTTGTCAAGGAATTTCGGCTTGCATGTGGTTACTTCTGGAAGAACTCTCTACTTCGGCAGCACGTTCGCACTGTCCAAAGGCTGGTCGCCAGGGTCCTGGATGTGTACCGGAGCACACATGCTCCCGCGGTCGTGAGAAGGCACAGCAGAGGTATCGATGATCGAAGGCGTGAGGTGTGCTCGTATTCCAGTCGGAGGTTGGCCTCAGGATCAAAGTTGAATGGCGACAAAGCGGCCTGAACCTGGAAAGCTTCCACGGTTGAAGGTCCAAGAGCATAAGACTTCTCCTCCAGATCACTTGGCCCTCGGCAGGGGCATGGCCCAATTACCGTGGTCTTGGGAGACAGCTCGATTCTCTGCCGATCTTGGTGTCGACGGGGCGTCTTTTTGGGAAATGCTCGACCACGTTCTTGCAATCAACGTGAAGCAGCTAGTGAGCGGGAGTGCAGATTGGACAAGAACCTACCTTGTTATCAGCGGACTGTATGCCGATATGTCTCTGTGCCAGCAGGAGATGGCAAAGTGGTGATCAGCCTTGACAGTATTGCAGTATAACGAGGACCGCTGAAGGAACCTGGTTACTGGGAGGTGCAGCGCGCCTCCGTCCTGGGTACTGGGCGCAAACATGAACGTGGTGCCATTGACGTAGAGGGAGCCAGTGGAACACGCTCCAGCTCTCTGAACAAAGTCGCTGCGCGGCACAATTGCCGGGTTGTGTGTCAGCAACAGCGCAATGATGAAGGGTACCGTTCTCCCAGAACTGCGAAACGAAGCACCACGAGTGCCCATTGTATCATGTCCCGCGCCAGACTTACCTTTCTCGCTGTTCGCCTGGATGCCGCATCGGGGTGGATCATAGACATGGCAGCCGCACTCTTGACTGGCCCAGAGGATCGGTCACGAGCGAAGAAAGGACACGATGTGGCCGAATCCTGAATATTTTCGTAGCAGAACAGCAATGTGCCGAAGATGAGCAGCGCGCCATCGGTAGGGCTGGAACATATACATATGGTCCCGTGAGATTTTTGAGCTCTGGCGCGAGTAAAGCTTGTGAAGGGGACACACTGGTGCAATACACGCTCTGAGCAGATGTAGGGCTGCGTGTTACGTCGTGACTCGTGATGACTTGTAGATGAGCGAGTTGATTGCCAACACGTCTGCGTCTCCGTCAAATATGATGTTTCATGACATGCGCAGATCCCAGCAAAGTGCACGAGCGAATGCTGAACATGGCATGCATTCGCATGGATGTGTGGTTGCTGGCCAGGATCTAAGGCTGTGCTCGGATTGAGAGGCTGCTTGAGCG
Source organism: Cercospora berteroae (assembly GCA_002933655.1). NCBI lineage: Eukaryota > Fungi > Ascomycota > Dothideomycetes > Mycosphaerellales > Mycosphaerellaceae > Cercospora > Cercospora berteroae. Next base: position 4,828 of record PNEN01001711.1, read on the forward strand.
TCCAGGATGCGGCCTTTATTGCTTGCTACAAAGTGCGCGTTGTCCTGAGCTCTGAAGCAACGCATCATCTCTCAGGCCCAGAGGCACCAGCGGCCGTCGAAATTGGAAGTGTGAGTGAGAGCACCGACCAGCAGACAGGAAGTGCCTGTACCGCTGGAACGGTTTGACATCTGGTGCTATTTTGAGAGAGTACGCAACGGCGTGACAGCTGTCTGTGTGCCAGGCAGGCACGATGTGCCATGATGCGCAAGCTGCCGAATCAAGAGGCTGCGCACAACGTAGAAGGTGTGTAGTGTCGACGAGTCGTTGATCAGGGTCAAGCATGAGTCTTCGCAGAGCGCAATCGGTTCGAAGGTGCGCGAGGTGCTGCGCTGGGCTGACTCGGTGGGCGATGGCATGCAGGTAGCACGATGCGACGCAAAAAGTCATGCATGAAGGCTGGATGGGGCCCAGCCCACACGGCATGGACAGTAGTTCGCAGCTGAGGATGTGACCTTGGAGGCTCCAAGGGCAAGAGCAGACGTGTTGTGGAAGCGCGTCGTGTTGACGTGCCGAGCAGCCCCCAGCGCAGGGCGCGCAACGAAAAGAAGTTGTGGAGGGCGTGTATGGCAGCAATCGAAGATTTGTTGATGTCGATCGCGTCTTCTCCAAATCCAAATCTTGCACCCCATCCGCACTCGGACCACGTTGGTGGCTCGCTTTGCACAGACGTTGGAGAGGGCCGCGGTGCCGTCTCCGTGTCGACGGGGCGGGCGGCGACTTCATCTCGTCTCTGGCCGCGCTGTGGGCCGCCTGTGGTGCGCCGACATGCTGACCTTTCCGATGCTGCAGTCTGCACGCTCGTCGATGGTGGCATTGCCCACGCCCAATGCGGACGCGCGCCGGGCGTTGGAGGTGCAGGACGAGTGCACGCGGTGGTGACTGCCGAGCGAGGGGAGCACGGGCGTCGCGGAGAATCCGCCCGAAATAGTGGCCCGGCATGGGCCTTCCTGCAGCCCCAGCGTGTCGGCCTTCCACGACTCGTCCCTTCACCACACCGCACGCTCGAGCTAACCACGATTGCGCCTGCCGATGCGCCGTCTGCCGCGCTGCTGCAAAAGTGCTTGCACCTTCACGGCGCGAAGCGTGGCATCGCGACCCGTGCTTGCGTGATCACATGCCGCATGTCGCGGGCGACGTGCGCGCTTCGAGGGCGAATCCAGTGCGCCCGCCATCACTGGCGGGAGCAGTGGGATCGCGACTGGCGACGATGGGCTGCTGTCATCGTTCCGCCCACGCACTGCTGCACTGCACTGCACGCCCGAGGGGTGCGTGTGGGTGTGATGGCCCCGACGCGAGAGGACGGCCGTTGTGCGTCCAGGAGGTAGCCGTGGCGTTGGCGTACCCGCGCGAGAGGACAGCCGGTGAGGCTCCATAGGTCGCAGACGAGGCCGACGATCAATCTGCGGCGCCAGAGCCTATCGCGACGTGAACGCACCTCCCCAGCGCACCTGTCGCGACGGCGCAGGAGCTTGTTGTGCGGCGGGCCCTGCTGTCACATCTGCCGCCTCCGGTCATCACTTTCTTCACCTGCTGTCCTGTTGTTGTGTGGTTGCGGAAGATGCACTGTTCGCGCGACCCTCGACCCCCCCGACCAGCGACGACGACGACGACGACCACCACCACCACCACGGCGAACGACGGCGAAAGGAAGGAGTCGCTCCTGTGAGTGCGGTGGTGCGGGCCTTCCGTGCTCGTTGCGACTGGCGGTGCTCTTGCCTCGACGCCGACACCCCCTTGCTTGCACCGGCATACCTCTGCAACACCCCATCCCGTCTCAGGCGCACGGCTCTCCAAGTCACCTTCAATTCCAACCACGACCGAACCTCAAACCAACATTCATTGCCCTCGAAATCGAGGCCACACGCATCTGCCTGGATAGCCCTGCACGTCCGCAGCGCTGCGTTCCACGTCCTTGGGTTCGCGGGTGGATGTGAAACACGAGACCGACCGTGAAATCCAGCTCGCCTCACGCTGGCCGTGTGCCGTACCGGCAGCTGATCGGGCAGACCAGAGCGAGAACCATCGCGTCTGGGTGATCCTGGTTGCGTAGCACGTTATTTGTGGTCAGTATGATCCTGAGAACGACCAGACGCCGCCTTGCGCCTGTCCTGTGCCCATGGAGCCTTGCATTCCTCACTGTCAACAACATGCGAGCCAAACATGCTGACGTTCTGCCCATTGACAGACAACCAGGGATAGTCCACGCTTCCGTCGCGGACATCCATCGCCGACGGCTTCCGACAAGCGCTGTGTCCTCTATGGAGTCACGACTCACGACACACTAACCCGCCAATCTCGACCGAGGTTTCAGTGGAAATATGGATCCGGACAACGAGAGTGCGGCAATGTTTGCCCATCACCCCATGGAGGGGCACGCGCAATCCTTTCATGATTCAGCTGCTTCCCGCCGACCTTCAGCATCCACAATGCAATCCACTCACACGACCAGTCCGCGTTCGAAGCGATCATCTCGCCCGCCCAATGTATCGATCACGACAACTGCTGGATTCGTGTCACACATCACCCCTCCGTCCACGCCAATCAGCACGACACCGAATTCCGACATGTTGTCTGTGAACCAATCGCTTTTTCACAACTACTTACGTGCTCTGCACGTGTTTGACCCAGCCATGAACCCGATGCCCGCGGAAGATGGGTCATTATCGACGGTGCGGATCAAGCCTGGTGACCTGATTCTCGTACACGTCATTCATGCGAATGGCTGGGCCGACGGTACTGTGCTCAACACTGGCGATCGCGGCTGGCTGCCCACGAACTACTGCGAAGCCTACGATCATCCATATGTCAGGAACCTGCTCAATGCGATGACCCAGTTCTGGGATTTATGGGGAGCGAGTGAGGATGCCAGCTTGTCGACATTCGTACGGCAGGATTACATTCGCGGACTGATCGCCGGTGTACGATATCTGCTCGAACGCGCGGACTGCTTACACAGAGATGCGAGGACGGTGCAACACAATGCTGGCGTTCGAAGAATGCGAAAGGGCCTTCTTGCGGATCTATCATCACTGGTCGGGATCGCCAAAAGACTGCAGGGAACGATTGCTGAAGCGTTCGCTGGAGAGGTCATCCACGTCTTACTGGATGATCTGATCGCAAAGGCGTGTAAAGTAGTCACCAGAGCGGTCGGCTTTACCGATGTTTGGACTCAAGAGACTGGCCCGAGCGATGCTGAGATTCTCCGGCGAAGCGTTCAGCGACGACCGACGCGTGAGAGAGATGGGACGAACGCGTTGGCCATCGATACCAATGCCCCTGGAGGCAAGGGGACATCACCTGCGATCGATTCCGCAGTGCATTTGCCAGAACAAGACGATCAAACTGCGTCGAATGAGGCAGTACAACGCACCGAATTTCGCGACGGTGGGACGTTCAGGCGATCAAAGGTGTTCGTGCCTCCTGAAGGCATGGCCGCGCATCGAATATCTATGATATCCCGCGAGCACACTCGGACGGGTCCCGGAGCACTTGCGTCTGAGCGATTGACAAAGGTGCATGATGTATGCATCAGCCACATCGCAGCCTTCATTGGTCTTCATCTCCATTCCCGGCCTTCTGCAGAGCTGGTGGCCACGACCGAGAAGTTAGTCGGGGCTTGTCGAGACATGCTCGAGATCGTGGAAGAGGTCTACGCTCATGACCCACAGCGAGCGATGCCCATTCAACAGGTCAAGGCAGATTTCGAAGCTCGCTTGGAAGAATTGGCCACGTCGACAAAGGCCGTGTTCAGGTTTTCCGACTCCCCTGATGAGGACGTCGTCATGCTACACGATCAACATCAGCACCTTATCGCAGTCGGCACAAGCTTGATACGCAATAGTGGCGATTGTGTTGTCAAGACGCGGCAACTCATTGAGCAGATAGGCGACTTCGAACTCAAGTCAGCGGGCACCGTGTCGAAGCTGGAGGTCCCACCGAGGTTCGACAGCATGCCCTCGACGGATGCTCAACTGAATCGAAGAACCTCGATGCTCCGTCGGTCCGTTGATGCAAAGATGCTTCCTCCTCCTCCCCCGCCTCCTGAGGAAACGCATGTGGAAGTGGTCGACGTTCGACCACCGTCGCCTACCGACACTATCGACACGGCGGCGTTCCCGCTGCCTCCATCCGTCACTGAACTCAGCAAGCCATCATCAGCGATGCCGCCTCCGCCACGACCGCAATCTGCCACCACTGAACAGAGCTCCGCGGGCATGGAAAGCTCTCGGAGTCCATCCGCGCTACAGTCCGAACCCTCCAGTGCCCTTCGCAAAGACAGCAGGGAGATGTCGATTGCAGGGTCGACAGAGACCTTCCACAGCAGTGCTCGTGATTCACGCACGACCATTGTATCACAGCCATCCACGCGTGCCACAACTCCAGAGCACGCGAAGGACTCGCTGATGACCGATGCCGGGATGATGGGAAGCTTTGCGAGCATATCTAGCATGCGGTCACTTGTGACTGAGGATAGCATGGACGTTGAAGCGCAACTGCTGCAAAAGACATACATTCTCGAACTGACGCGAAACAAAGACGGGCAAATCACTGGTGGTAGCCTGCCAGCTTTGGTCGAGCAGATCACCGCTCACGATTCGACTCCCGATCCACAATTTGTGACCGCATTCTTCCTAACCTTTAGGAAGTTTGCGGAGCCGCGCGAACTCGCGAAGGCACTCATCGATCGATTCGAATATGTGGGCGACGGCAGGACTACAGGGACCCCGGCGCGCTTGCGGATATACAACTTCTTCAAAGGGTGGCTGGAGACGTATTGGAACGCCGAGGCTGATAAGGAAGCTCTGGGTGAAATTCGATTTTTCGCTCTACACAAGTTGAAGCAAGTTCTGCCACAGGCCGGAGATCGCCTGGTTGAGCTCACCCGAAGAATCACGGAAGGCTATGCCAAAGGCACAATGAATGGACCTCTGGTGTCTGCGGTTGGCAAGTCGAGCATGTCCTTCACACAGAATGACAAGGACATCCCGATCCCCAATGTCACCGCGAAGCAACTCAATGCGCTCCGCTTGGCCAACGGTGGCGGTGCTCAGTGCAGCATTCTGGACATCGAACCGATCGAGATCGCCAGACAAGTGACCATCATGATGATGCAGACTTACTGTGAGATCCGAGCAGAAGAGCTGATGAGCATGGATTGGGGCAATCCCAGCACCAAAAGGGCGAAGAATATTCGCAAGATGTGCCTCCTCAACACCGACCTTGCTAATTTGGTGGCGGACACCATCTTGGCGCCAGATGAGGCAAAGAAGAGAGCCATGGTCATCAAGCATTGGGCCAAGATTGGACATGCTCTGTTGTTGCTCAACAACTACGACTCGATCATGTCCATCATGTGCATGATCAATTCATCCGTCGTGCAAAGACTGAGGCGCACATGGGAACTGGTGAACAAGAAGACCAAAGCCAGATTCGAGGAGCTCGACCAAGCCATCGATATCTCCAAGAACTACACAGCGTTGCGACGCAGGCTCGAGGCACCCACGACATCCTGTCTGCCCTTCCTCGGCGTCTATCTCACCGATCTGACTTTTGTCGTTGCTGGCAACCCCAAGCGACGCGAGATTCCTGGTAGTGTCACGGAATCTGGAGAGGTCGTCTCAGTTATCAACTTTGACCTCTATATGAAAATCGCGAAGCTCGTCAGCCACATGCAAAGATTCCAGGCGCCGTACAAGCTCCGAACAGTTCCCGAACTGCAGACCTGGCTAGACATGCAGTTGAAGCGCATGCGCGAAGGACACGACGCAATGACGACCAAATTACACCGCCGGAGCACCATGGTTGAGCCCAAGGTCGCCGAGAAGCGCCTTGCTCCTGCTCTTCTCCCAGAGATCAAGGAAGAGCGACCCCCAACTTCCGCAAGCTCGTACAGCGACTTTGGAAAATGGTACAGCCTCAAGGCCGCTTCGTTCTCGGTGCGAACACTTCCAGTGCCTGAGATGGCAGACCACGGCAAACGAACGAGCGCGCATTGATTGCGCCTTCTTTTGCTGCTACGAGATCACGCAAGAAACTTTTTGACATGATCTTTTGACTTTTTCTACACATTATTGGGATACGGTATGGGATGGCAAAAATCAACAGAGGGGCGGAGCGGAGCGGAGCGAGGGGGTTTTGGACAAAAAAAAGCTCGCTCTTCTTTTGGCATGTGTTATGAGATACCCATTTTGCGTCTACAACTTGTACTTTTTTGGTCTATACATTGGGCTGGGCTGGTCGGGAATTTTATGATAATCGGATAGATCGGAGTCTCCAGAGGAAGGGGAGAAGAGAGACACTCGACCAGAGATCGAGTTCGCTTCCCGTGTCTTGGGACGATCGAGTGGTTCTACAGTTTATAGGAAGAAAACGATGGACGATGTTTGCAATGTGAACCACGCAATACTTCCGATGACAGCAGTAGTACCAGTCGAACCCGTTCCCAATCCAATCCACTGTACCTTGTGTGTTCAGTAGCGTTGGTCCATGTAGAGTGGTCACGTTGCAACGGTCAACGCATCGATAAAGTCTGTTCTTTCGCGACGCGTTCCCGTGGTTCGCCTCTCGTGGCTTTAATTTATTGCGGGGAATTAACAAACCAGTGCGAGCGTCGCGTCCCAACGGATCGGAATGGTACGCTAGTTTTTGCAAGTGGTGAAGTTTGAAATATGGGGAAGCGAAGGCTTGTGGAAGACCGAGCGCGTCGTATACGGGATTGAGAGGGGTGAGTTTGGCATTGTCCTGATTGGGGTAAGGGAGACGGGAGAGACGGGAGAGACGGGAGAGACGGGATCGATGATGGCGATGGACTTGCAGGTGGCGTGGTAGCCTGAGGCATCTCTCGTCGCGTCGACACGTGTACGGTGGCGTGTCTACACGTTGTCAGATGACCGTGGATGGAGGAAGTGGCGCGGGCAGGAGGATGAGGATGGGAGACCCCTCATGTGCAATCGTGACGATGGCGACCAGCGCAGGCGAGGCGAAGTGGACACAGTGGATGCAGCACAGTGGGAAGAACCAGAACCAGGTTTGGGGAGGGCGTCTCGCGTGCACAGAGGCAGCAGCAGCGCGACAGCAGCAGCAGAGCCCTGTCGCGGTGGAGTTGACGAGTGACCTGACCGGGATGCCTTCCGCATTCTCGCACCACACTCCCCGTCGCCCACCACACACACGTCGTCGTCGCCTCGCTGACCGCTGACCGCTGACCGCACGCCTCGTTCCCCATGCGCGACGCTGTGCCCCCTCCCTCGCACCACCCCTCGGCCGACCAGGATACTGCTGCCCGCCGTCGGGATCTGCGGCAACATGACGCACCCACGGCACCTTCTCTTGCATCTGAACGCCAAGCCACAGACGCCCTTCACCACCATGAGGCCACGATAGTTCGAGCAGAAGCGGTGCATGCCAGCAACGACCCCTCGCCCTACCACCACCAACACGCCGTCGATGTCCCAAGAGAGCTCGCGCGGGGAGGCCATGCTGCTGCCACACCGCGTCCTGTCGTCCTCGCCGCTCTACGCACCGCATCGGCCGAGCGCATGAGCATCAACCCTGCACACGGTATCGCAGAAGCTCTTCGGACGCCCGCCGACACCACGCCCGTGACTCCCACCGCCAGCCCTCCCACGCGGCCGAGAGCAGGCACCGAGCGAACAAATAGCGAGTCGACGAGCACAGCGCGAGTGCAATCCACCATGCCAGACACCGCGAACATGGACGGCGCTCTGCCCGAAGACGATGGGATGCGAGCACTGCGCCAGAAGCTCCAAGAGATTAAGGAGCTCGCCGTGTCGACAGAGGAGAAGGCAAAGAGGATGCATCAGCTCATGATGGAAGACTATGCCAAACACAAAAACCTAGGACACCTCACGCCGCCGGACAGCCCGGCATCGCGAGGACACGAAAGCGATGGCCTGGAAGCACCTCTCCTAGGAGCCGCAGCCCTGCCTATTGATCCTAACAATCCATACAACCTACGATCTGGTGACCTCGATATTGTATTCTCTCCCCTTCCCAAGGCACCGCGCGATGTTGAAGCCGATGACGACGAAGCTGTACTTGACGACGATGAACCGGATTTGGGTTGTATGCACTACAAGCGAAATGTCAAGGTGCAATGCTTCGATTGCCAACGATGGTTCCCTTGTCGGCATTGTCATGATCAGTCCAAGGACTTGCCGTTTCCCCACGCCTTGAATCGTCACAAGACGCAGAATATGCTCTGTATGCTCTGCCAAACTCCACAGCCGGCAGCGCACGAGTGCATGAACTGCGGTAATTATGCTGCGTGGTACTTTTGTCCCAAGTGTAAACTCTGGGACAATGACACGAATAAGCGAATCTACCATTGCGACGACTGTGGCATTTGTCGTGTGGGCGAAGGGCTGGGCAAGGACTTCGTACACTGCAAGCGTTGCAATGTGTGCATATCCATCTCCACATCTGCTGCGCATCCTTGCATCGAGAGGGCTACGGAAGGAAATTGCCCGCTTTGTTTGAATCTCATGTTCGAGGCCAAGGTTCCTGTTGTCAGTTTGCCTTGTGGACATTACATGCACGGCGATTGCTATAAAGATCTGATGGCGGTGACGTACAAGTGTCCAGTGTGCAGCAAGAGTGCTGTGAACATGGAGCTGCAATGGCGGAAGCTGGACGAGGAAATCGCGATCCAGCCCATGCCTGAAGAGGACCTCGAAGGACTGCTGCCGCATGTTGAAGGCTCAGAACAGCCTGAAGAGCAAACAGATGGCCAAGCGCATGCTCCACCGCCACGAAGGCCGAGGACTGTGTGGATAGGCTGCAATGATTGTGGAGCCCGAACTTGGTCTCCTTTTCACTGGCTTGGCCTCAAATGTCAAAGATGCGACAGCTACAACACAAACCAGATGACACCGACAGCACACCACGAGACAGAAGCCGAGAGGCTGTTACGACAGCAGACACAGTCGGTGCATCGTCACGACTTTACTGGTAACGATGTCCTTCGGAACGCTGGGATTGGTATGCCCGATGAAGCGACAGAAGTTCATACTCAGTTCCTCCAGACTCCCGAGTCACCTTCGCAACAGCCGCTTCCCTCGAGTTCGCCACGACTCGCGGCTGGTGCTCAATCGCCAGGTCGGTACTTTGTTACAAACGAAGAGATCCGTCGGCCGAGCTTTTCAGGACGATTTTCAGCACCGAGCATGCCCAACCTGCCTACTTTGTCCAATCTACCAGACATCCCTCGCATGCCACGAATGCCTGCGTTGCCGAATATGCCCAATCTGCCGAATCTTCGACAAAACTTCCCTAATATGCCCAATATGCCAAATGTTGAGCTGCCGCGCTTCTCACCTTACGAGATGATGGATGCTGTGAGCCGCAGTCTTTCTCCAATGCGGTATTATCTTCGAGGTCTGGATGTTACGGACGATCAGGAAGACCTACCACCCCTTGCGAGGAGACTACCGATGCTTCACCGCTCTGCGAGTATTCAGAGTGATTCTGCTGTTCCGAGACTGGGATCCAAGTTGAGATCAAGTTCGGACGTGGATTCTGTCGGACTTTTTGGGAGTGGAGATGAGGCTGTTCAGGACGATGACTCTGAGAATGGGCTGGAAACAGTGGAAGGGAGTAGTGCGGAAGAGAGCGCGGACGAGGATGAAGAGGAGGACGCTGACATGATTGATGATGATGAAGTTGACGATGCTCCTGGTTTGCCGGGGAAGAAGAAGGATAAGCTGGAGTTTGAATTGATTGGACATCGGTGAAAGATATATTGCGTGGCGACGGAATTGTAGGCTGGCATCGGATGCATGCAGGGGATTGTTCATCTATCCGTGGAAAGGAAACCATCTTTACTGAGCCTAGGGAATATCGCTTGCGCGATTTGTTCGTTGTCGGGCCATGGCTGCCACTTGTGGCTTCGCCAGGCAATATTGAGGAAGGCAACTGCAATCCAAGTTGGAAAGTTTACCTTCCGTTGTTTCTCCACGCACAAACCTGATGCACTTTCTGGAATACTTTCTGCCTTGTGACGTTTTCTGGCTGACATCGCAATTTGTGCTCCGCGAGGAACTCACCAACACTATCTACGCGTTATACACAAGCCTCTACCCTCTCGGCCATCGTGTGCGTCCAAGGAAGGGACAAGATCGTTGGTGGCGTAGAGTCGCTCCACGCCGACAAAGAGCGATCGACAAGTACAACGTGTATGTACTCACTTTTCGCCACGTACTACCCGTTGCATCACTTAAGACGTTTCAGGAGGGTGGTTCAGAGCCACAACCTTTTGAAGAGACTGCCACTAGCAGTACCTCGAAGCCAGTATCGAATTGCAGGTAACAGGACTAACCAAGCTGCTCACTCTGCACCTCGTCTGCCCAGAAGTTTCGACGTCTCAACCGCGCAAACACGATCGCCCATATGGGCAAATATCAAATGCACCAAGAAAAGTTATGGTCTTCTCCTAGAATCATTGGCCGAGCCCAGCACCTCCTTCACTTCCACGTCAAGTGATATGTCCTTATCAGCACTCGATCGGAGGGCCTTGGTATGAAGATGACCACATCTTGTGCATTTACAATTGCACTCCCGAGCTTCCTGGCAATACCGCCTGTACACATCTGTAACATGTGGTGTTGCGGCGTGAAAGAGGACTTTTCAAGGCCGTGTGCTCGCACGCGACCTTGAAGATGCGGTCAACGATGAGGTGCGTGGTAAGATTGTGGTGCATGTACGATCTTCGCGTGCATTCGATGTCAGCCTTGATGGGCTTATTTGCAACGGCCTGTGTCGCCATGAACACGATCAGTCAATGGTGCGTCCGGAGCAGTGGAAGCTTCGGCAGCAGTTGAGAAGTATGCGGGATACGTCGAGGGGAAGGTTTGGCTGCGGGACGGGGGGACAAAGTGTCGAAATGAACATCGTACGGCGAGAGCGGTAACCGATCGTTGCGGCACTCAGGACCTCGTGAGATGGTCTTTCTCCGAAGAGAATGTTGTGGGCTGAGCGGCGAAGCTGCAGCCATCTTCACAAGAGCAGCAAAGACGGAAATGGAAGCCAGAAAGCACAAAGTTGCTCTACCTTCCCTTGACATCGCATCATGATCGTACACTCGGGTATCCTACTGCGGCAAACTCCTCCTCAAATCCACAATCCTCTGCGTCGCAGCATCAAACTCCCCGCGATCAATCCTCCCCTCCCTCAAAGCCTTCACAATCCCATCATGCGCCTCTTGTCCCTGACTCACCAATCTCACCGACGCCAACACAATATCCATTCCCGCTTGAACAGCTCTCACCGCCAAATCCCCCGTGCCCCCCAAAGCCTTAATACTCCCCGCCTCTAATGCATCCGTAATCGTCACACCCCTGAACCCCAACCTCTGCCTCAACTCCCCTTGCACGATATTCCCACTCAATCCAGCTGGGTTGTCTGAATCCAACGCAGGATAGACCGCCCAAGACGTCATGATCATTTTCACATTGCTCTGATTAATGGCTGCGATATAAGGTAACATATCCTTTCCGCGTAACTCATCAGCTGAGAGATTGATCGTCACAGGCTTGAGATCTGTATTCTGATCTGCTGCAGCAGCTCCTAATCCAGGGAAATGTTTTGCCGTCGCGGGATAATTCTGAGCTTGCAGGGCGGAAATCCAAGCTGCGGCGGAAGAGGAGACGATGTGGGGGTCTGAAGAGAACGAACGTTGTTCACGATCTGTGAAGTCGTTTTCGTTTCTGTGGACGTCGAGGACGGGGGCGAGGTCGCCGTTTATCCCGAACTGGGAGAAGATTTGAGCGACGGTTTGGCCGGCTTGGGTTGCGGAGGAGAGGGGGTCGGAGGAGGAGCCGATGGATTTGGCGGAGGTGGAGGGGCCGCCTGGGAGGCGGTTCACGATTCCGCCTTCTTGGTCTGTTACGAGGAGGAGGGGGTAGCCTGGGTAGGAGGGTGAGTGGCGGTAGACGTTTTGGAGGTTGCGGATCTGGCGTGGTAGGTCGTTGGCTTTGTCGATGTTTTCGCTGTAGAAGATTACGCCGCTGACTTTGCCGTCGCGGGCTGCGGCGACGAGGTCGTCGGGGATGTTGGGGCCTGGGTAGGACCAGATGATGTGGTGGCCTGCGGCTATGTCGTCTGCGTCTGCTTGGATGAAGGTGATGAGATAGGCCAGGAAGGCGGCTGCTGATGTAGTCAATCGCATCTCGTAGGTGTTGTTGTTGGAACGTGATTCCATGGAGTGAGGTCGACCAGAGTGCAGTAAGCTCCTATTCATCCTGGGCGTGAGAGAAATAGAGTTTTAGTATCCTTGAGCATCAATTACAGATACGGCATGTACCTTGCCACGATGCGATTACACACGTCCGACAACTTCAAGATCTGATTGTAGCACTATCAGGTGTTGAATGTTGGAAGGGAGGTTTCACCATGGCACCTCTCCACCTTCGTAGACTTCTGGTCCTTTCTCTTCTTTCTTCCAGCCAGGCACGTGGATGTTGAGGAATTTACCATTTTGTGATCTGTCGGCCTTGAGAATGATGTCCTTGAGACTGGAGACGCCCACCTCGACAGGGAGGTCCGCACTCTGGCTTCCAAGGTCGGTCTTCAACCACTGCGGCAAAGTCAGATAGTATCAGCGCGCACAGGTTGGCCACACTTACACCAGGAGATACCGCCAGGAATGTGAAATCCTCATGATCTTGCGCATACAAAGCCGTGAGCATATTCATGCCTGCTTTGGTGATGTTGTACGCGTGTGTCGGTGTCTTGGCATGCAGTGGAATCCGGGAGATTGAGCCTAGGGTGGACGAGCTGGATGTGGGATCAGCAGGCAACGGTCGAGGGGAATGGAGACCACGCTCACATGTTGATGACCTTCTTGTCCTTGCCGCTTTCCAAAAGTGGCAAGAAGGCGGCAGTCACGACTTGGGCGCTCACGAGGTTGGTATTCAGGATCTCTCGCAAGTCCGCGGCTTTGACTGATCGCACTCCGTCCGGTGTGAAGGAGCCTTGACCGGCATTGTTTACCAAGACATCCAGAGAGGATGTGTACTTCTGGATCTCCGAGACTCCTCCTTGCACGCTATCTTCGTTGGTCACGTCCTTGATCACGATGTTGACGATGCGGTCCCCAGAAGCATCAATCAGTTTTTGGAGCTCCGCGCTAGGGCTTCGAGTGATTGCAAAGATCTTCGAGACCTGCGTCTCGGGCAACTCCACGAGCTGTTTGACGAGTTCGAGGCCGATGCCACGAGAAGTTCCAGTGATTGCGTAGGTCGAAATTTGGCACGTTTGTATGAGTGCAAGGGCAGGTCGGTTGCTGACACCAGCGTTTTATAGTTCGGTCACCCTCTGCGTGTCATGGGCCTCTCGCTGATCAGCATCGGTAAGTTTGTCATCATCCTTTCGCGTTGCGGTTTGTCGTTGTTGTGAAACGGGAGCAGGCTGCACTAACTCCGGAACTACTCCGTGGAAGCGACAACGATTCGCGGTGGCATGTGGACCCGGGCGGTGGAAGCATGCAAAGCCCGAAACGCAGGGAGAAGCGTGGATCGGGAAGCGCAATCATGAGACTCGCCGAGTGTGGGCGCAGGGCTGCCGTCGAAGGCTATCGAAGAAACGGCCATGTCCGCCATACGCAACATCTGTGGAGAGACCGAGCTGAACCGGAGAACCATTCAGGTTGAACCACACAGAGTCATCTGGACCTAGAATGTCCGGCATGCACGATATGAGACCTCAACACCTTGTGGCTGGAGCGCAGGCTGCGTGTGGTCCCAGACGTTGGGCACAGTGTCGGGTTTGAGGCCGTGTCCGAACTACACGTGTACTTGCCACGATAGAATCCCACGGAGTTGACAAATGTGTCAATCTCCACGAACGGAAAAGGTAGGCAGAGAATATGCCAAGCTTGTGTTGTCGTTCTGCTAAGTGGTGGCAGACTTGTGTTGACCCACTGTAGCCACACAGCCGTGCTACCACGATCAATCTTGCTCACAGCATTGCTATGATATCCTTGTCATATCTGTCCGACCGACCTCAAAAAGGTGTCGAGCCGCAGCCCAAGAGTCCATCAAGGTGTGTGCGCCAAGTCGGCGGTAATAGACGGGTCTCGTCGTGCAGGTGGGAATGATTCATCCTCTCCCAATGACAGCGAAGGCTAAGAGAATAACCCACGTCGATACCCACGCAGCCCACGCAGCAGCCCACACCGTATCCAGTAACAACTCTCCGGCTACAGGAGCCTATCGCGAACGTCACATTACCACAAGCCGCCCACTTTCTTCTGCTTTAAGTAGGAGGCGACCCGGCATGGACCGGTCGCACAATTCGCGAAGGACCAACAATGGGTGTCAACGAGAAGCAGCCTCACGTGGCTGTTGATACCAGTGACACAAGTTCTGAAGAACGACCCGCACCCCTTTCAAGCGAGAAGCCAACGACCGATAGTGAGGCGGAACAACAAACGACAACTCCACCCAAGAATTCGAGATGGCGACGTATCGTCGGAGTGCTATGGGACTCCTTCGACGGAACGCCGCAGGAACGACGCTATGTCCGCAAGCTCGATACGTTCCTCTTATCGTATATGTGCTTGGCATATTTCATCAAGCAGCTCGATCAGACGAACATATCCAACGCATTCGTCTCGGGCATGAAAGAGGATCTGGAGCTGTATGGCAATGAACGGAACTGGTTAAACACATGGTTCAATATCGGGATATTGCTGGGCACGATCCCCAGTCAGATGATTCAGCTCCAACACGTTCGCCCGAGCGTTTGGATCCCGTCATGTGAGATCCTCTGGAGTATACTGGTCGTTGCGATGGCGTTTGCGAAGAATGTGGAGACGCTGTATGCACTTCGCTTCTTCGTGGGATTTCTTGAATCGTGCTGCTTCCCAAGTTTCGCGGCGCTGCTTGGTGGGTGGTATGGAACCAATCAGCTTGTAAGTTATCTCGGTCGATGATGTGGCCGCCTAGTGCTTCGGTCGATGGGACGATTGCTCACGGTATGGTGCGATAGGCTAAGCGTGCTGCTCTCTTCGAGCAATCGTCCGCTATCGGAAACATGTTCTCGGGCTACCTTCAAGCTGCACTCTACAAGGGCATGAACGGTAAAGCGGGCCTAGCTGGCTGGCAATGGATGTTCGTCATTGATGGCCTGATCGGCATTCCTATTGGCATTTGGGGCTACTTCGCAGTCCCCGATCTGCCGCACAACACGAGAGCCTTCTACTGGACTGCAGCCGACAAGGAGTATACCATTGAGCGTACTCAGAGGCTTGGAAGGCCCGCGACGCCGCCTTTGACCTTCAAGGCCGCATGGGGCGTCTTCACTAACTGGAGACTTTGGCTTTTCATTCTGCCTTACAATATGGTAAGTAACGGTCTTCAGACGCCAGTGATTGTTGCTAACGGTGGAAACAAGGTCGGCCAAGCCATCAGTGGCATCAAGTACTTCAACCTCTACCTGAAATGGGACGGCTGGAGTGTCGTGCACACGAACCTCCTTCCGACTGGAGGCGATGCTCTCAGCGTCGTTTCTGCATTGTTCTTCGGCATCTTAGCTGACCAGACCGGATACAACGCCACTCTGGTCTGCCTCATCCAGGGACTCGTTGTCGTCAGCAATGGAATGCTTGCAGCCTGGTGCTCAGGCCATTCGCTGAACAAAGGCAGTCTGCTGTTTGCTTACTACCTGTCCTATGCTGGTCTTGCTGCCCAACCGATCGTTATTGTGAGTTCCACTCTTTGTCACAATATATCACTTTGGAAAACTGCTAATATCCACCGAAATAGTCCTGGGGCAATCACCTCGCAGCTTCTGATCCAATTCTACGACAAATGCTCGTGGCTTGCGGTAACGTCGCATCGTACACTTTCAACGCATGGCTTCCACTCGTTGCTTTCCCGACTTACGATGCCCCTATATACAAGTATGGCTACCAAATTCTAGTCATGTTTAGCGGGCTGGCGGTCATTGGTGTTATCTCCATGCATGTTCTGAGGGAAAAGTTCGCACAGAAAAGTAGCAGGTCCGGGACGTGAAGAAATCATATGGAGCGTGTGTAAGATATGGCAAGAGTGAGACATGATTCATGACTAGCATAGGGTGCATTGTGTTAGCATTGCCTGTGGCAACTGTGTACGATAGCACACAATAAAATAGAGCAGAGATTCACGCTGGGATAAGGGCACACTTGTGCCACAAGCATCATTGCATAGCATTGCATATTACCGTGAGTGCTGCTCATGCCGATGTGTATATCTCGCTCTCCTGGAGATCTTCTAACTAGAAATCCAATTACTGAAACGAATTCCGGAACTTTCAAATCGATCAACAATGTCTTCAACCAATCCACCCAAATCTTCCAAACCACCCGGGTCTTCCAACCCACCCAAATCTTCCAACCCGCCGAACCCGCCCAAGCCACCTTACCACGCCCCTGGCTGGGACCGCACATTGCCTGGCCCTCCACCTAAGAAAGGCACGCCAAGTTGTCCGACGGAATTTGGAGGGGAGTGGCTGGCAAGGGAAGGTGATGCGAAGGGTAGCTCTGGTGAGAAGAAGTGAAGTGACTTGCAGTTGAAGATTGAAGTGGGCTGTGTTACAAGGAGGTGATGGGTGAAGTGCCGTGTTGGGATAGTTGTATGCAGAAATGAAGTGGACGATATTGAATTGATGTCGTTCATCGTTGTGTTACTGTGGGCTTATGTCGGTAGATGAGGCTGTACGCTTACAGCGTTGTGTGCTGTCTTGAGTCGAAGGACACGTCGACGTGTAGTCCGTCAAGTCCTTGATGTCGTTGATATTGTTGTCAAGATGATGTTCGTTGCGACTGACTGCTCATTGCGACTCACTGCCTTGAGCTGTTATGACTAGTCACTATCATCGAAGTCCCATAGGCGCAAAGGCCTCTTAAGTATCTCCGGCGGCTCGTCGAAGATGTCGAAGATGGCCTCAGCATCGCTCCTAAGTAACTTCTTACCACCAGCCCGTGTGTCCGTGGTCCTCAATATGTTGTGAACAAGAGGCATGATCACGTCAAACTCTCCTTCTGCCTGTTCCCATGAGTCCTCATCATGAATCTGGAGTTTTGCAGGCCTGTCGTCGGTTCCAAGATCAAGTTTGGCGTACACGTAGGAGTTTCCACGATGATCGCGAGTCCTATCCCAGAGGTATTCGATCTGTGCACTCATGCTGAACTTGCGCAGCACGGCGACCTGCCACGATGGTCCCTCGACGATAAACTGCCAGATCGATGCTCTGCCGCTTCTGGTGTAATTTCGTTTGGGTCGATAGATCGAGGAGGCATGGTCGACATCGAACTGGAAGGTGCAAAATCCGCAGTACAACGGCAGAAACTCGCGACGCACGACAGTGCATACTTCGGCGAGGGGTATCGGGTACGGTGCGTCCAGTGGCTTTGTATCTGTGTCGAAGTCTCTCAGATAGAGCTCGTAGATATACACACGGAGCTCAGCTGGCAGGTCCAGAAAGTGATTGAATGTTTCGCCATCGTCAGCCTCATTCAATTTGAGGATGAGGTTCGAGACACGCAAACGTTTTGCCTCCTGAGAGCTCACTAAGCCTCGTGCTACACAGAATGCACGCAGTTCAGCCACAGAGCATTGGTCGTAATTGAGCAAGCCCCGCTGTCCACGAATTTGCTTCTGCAAGAGCTCCTCTTTGGGTGTGCTGGACTTGACGGGGCGGCCAGCATCTCGTGGTGAGGCCCAGAGCTCTGACTTTGTAAGATGAGCGTTACAGCTCAACTTCCAGAAAGACTTCTGGCAATCCCATTGTCGCAACAGAGAAAATCGGTCAGTCCACAGGACCTGCACCATGTTGGATGGCTGACCTTGTTCCGTGCGATGGTGAAGCCGAAGACGTAGTGACGATAGGACGACCAGTGACAACTCATGGGCCGCAGAGTAGATGAGTTCGAGTGCTAAGGGGCAGGGTTTTGTCTGATTGTTAGTGCACGTTGGAAGTGCTTCTGAAGTTAGGGGTTGCAAAGGACTGCACGCTCACTTGCAATAGTTTCGGCGGGCATCCGCAGTTCTCCTCAATTCCCGTCGCCGTTTTGGAACTCACTTACATGAGATTCCACGTGGACAGCGGCTTAGGATGCCTTGTGAGTTGCTTCGATCGTCGTGCCGAACGCGTGCTCGTGACCAGCAAATATGTCCAGCCACGAGGTATTTCGCGCGTGGCCGCGCGCTGTTCTATTCATTGGTCCGCTCTCGTGCCATGTCATACTCACTTCAACAATGTGGTTACGGTGTTTGCGTCTCGTCAGCGTTGCAGGACATTGAGGTCGCAATGCTTCGTCACCAGACCTTTCGGATGGGTTTCAGAGCCACTTTGGTCACGCATGATGTCCTCTTCGAGCTTATCGACTTTCTCGCCATCGTCCTGCTTGCTTTGAAGTTGAAAAGGGCCAACATACTTCGCGCTGTTGTCACACCAGGTCATGTCGTGGCTTGAGAGAGGTTTCCAGCTTCGCCCAGACCGACATTCTGGCGAAAAATCGCACCGACTCCGGCAAGAGATTCTCATGCCCGGCATGATGACATGAACATTGACCTGCTGGCTCTCATGAGCTCTTCGTGTCGCTCCATTTCGTAGACAGCATTTCATAGCAACCCGAAATTCGTGGCTCCCGAATCTTTCCATACCTGCATATCCTCTCGTCATGTCTCCCTCAGCCATAGCCACTGACGATCCTCTCTTCACCCAGCAAGAAATTCCAGGAAAAGGGAAAGGCCTGGTCGCAAATCGTAGCATACCAGCTGGCACACTTTTGATCAGCGAAGAACCACTCTTCACCACAGAAAGCTTGCAGGATGCGAACACGGTCGAGAAGGACCTTGCCGCGATTGTGAAAGCTCTTCCCAAAAAAGGCCAACGAGCCTTCCTATCCCTGCACAACAACTTCAAAGGCGAACCCAATCCCTTCAGCAACATCGTCCGTTCCAACGGCTACCCTCTGGGACCCAGCAGTGGCATCGGCGGCATCTTCCCTCTCGTCTCCAGAATAAATCATTCTTGCTTGCCCAACGCGCAGCATGCCTGGAACAGCACACAAAACCGCATGCTTGTCCATGCAGTCCGAGAAATCGAAGAAGACGAAGAACTCACGCTTTCCTACCTGAACGGCGGACCTTCGGCCACCCGACAAGAAATCCTAAAACAGAATTTTAGATTTACGTGCGCTTGCGAATTGTGCTCGCTTTCCCCACAACAGCTCAAAAGTTCCGATGCCCGGCTCAAGCGCGCTCAAGAGCTCGATGCCAGTATTGGCGATCCGAGGACCGTTCGCAATACTCCTGAAAGCGCATTGAGGGATTGTAGAGCTCTTCTCGACATTTACGAGAAAGAGAAGGTGTCGGATCTTCGGTTGCCCAGGTTATACTACGATGCATTCCAGATTGTCGCAATGCATTCGGATGCTGCACGAGCAGCCGCGTTTGCGAGAAGAGCGAGGGAGTCGAGGACAATTTGCGAAGGGAAGGACAGTGATGAGGTGGAGAATCTGTTCATGTTGGAGAAGAGCCCGGAGAAGTACGAGAATTTTGGCGTGACGAAGAAGTGGAAGTCGAAGGTTGGAGATGGGCCGACAGAAGAAGAGGAGGAGAAGTTTGAGAAGTGGTTGTGGATGGAGAAGTCGTGAGGATAACGCTGTGCTACTTACACATGACGTGTTGTGTATGCATCCACTCTCGCTTGTTCAGCTTGGCGGGTTTGTGGGCGGTTTGCATCCTTCGGCGCTATTTTTTGCCCGCTACAGCAATTCCAACAATAGTCGAGACTTCGATGGCTTCGGCAAGCACATCAGGCGCTCCAGAACTGGTTTCAGCCTTGGACAATCGCCATGAACAGTAACTCTCCTGAGTCCTCTGAGCCTGCGCAGCCAATTGATCACGTCAAGCTTCAGTGGGTCACTCGGAGACTCTGGTGGACCATTGCTGCCGAGAATTATTTCTGGCTCGGACACCCATATGTCAACTTCTCGAAGTGCAGTCAGATGCTTCGCCAGGCCAACAACATCTTTCGTGCGTCAATTGCGATCGAGTATGAAAGCAAGGTGATGGATATGGGATAACCTTCTTGGACTAGTAAAGGAGTTGAACCGATTGAGCATCGTAACATTTGGGAACAAGAAGGTGTTCAGACGATAGAAGATGGGGAGAGCTTCGTCGTGGAGCTATTGCATCGTCAGTCTGGGTTTCCTCGCCGCAAAGCCCAAGCACTTCCCTGTTGATTGACCCGGAAAACTGAGAGATGCTCACCCAGCTCAGGTCCGATCAAGCTACTGCGCTCATTAAAAGGCCCCATCTCCAGCAATCTGTCTATCCCACTGATCTCTGCGTGCTTGTCCCGGGTCAAAGGACATGGACGAACTTTCTCTGCTTGCCGCCAGGTACAGACACCACTCTTCGGGAGTATCAGAGCCTGCTCAAGGATCATTCCACGAAGCTCGGCCGGCAAATCCAGAAGTCGGAAGGCCTCACTTCTATTCATGCCTGGACGAAGCCCGAGGAATGTTGGAGAAGACCGAAGATCGAGCGACCAAGTTGCCTGTGCAGCTGAGGCCATGTTTGGCCCACCGAGTCGCTCGAAATGCGTGTGTGCCACAATGGGCACCTTGTATGTCGACAATGCAGCACTGAGTTTCTTGCAGAACGTCTGCCCCTTGGAGCGGCTCAACCTCGAATTGGGCACGTGTCTGAGACCGTTGAGTCTACAGAATACTTTCTGTGCCATGTTGTCGTAATACTGAAAGGTTCGGAGAACCCATTGCATAATGGCGAACTCTGACTGCGCCTCGTTGTCGTGATTGAGGAGCGCGATAGCTATGACAATGAGTTGTGCTGCAGTGAAGGGAGGTGCAGTGGTGATCGAGCCTTTGTGAGGCCCTATCAACTCTTCGATCTCATGTTGGAAGCTCTGAAGGTCAAAGATGTCGGACGCCATGCTGTCACGAAACGGACTGGTGGGTGAGGGAGACCAGAAATTTTTGCCGAGACGGAATGGGCAGTCTTGTTTACTTGCATCGTGTTCGCTGTACAATGAACTTACGATCGCTCTTTCTCGAAAATGAAAGCAGAGTGAATTCGAATGCTTGAGATATTGCCGGAGGCGTGGAGAAACACTTCACATTCCGTTCTGGCGAGTCCATGTTTCCATGGACTGCATCAGCTTCTTATACGCTCGCGCTGACGTTGATGGAGAACGTGTGGTGCAAAGGACGAATCAATGATGAAGTTGTCGCCATGAAGCTCGACGTTGTGAACGATCGGCATGTCCATCCAATTTCCCCAGACTTTTCTGCATGAGCGGCAGCTACGGAGGTAGCCGTGCCTTAGCGTGACCCCTCCTTCTGGGTTTCACAAAGAGCCTACCAAAGTATGCAGGTACCTCCGTACCATGTCACTGCAAGTCAGACGCGTGGTCGCCTTCGAGACTGACAGCGGAGTGCGACGCACTTCACTTTGGGGTTCGCTGTAGGAACAGCTGGCGTTAGGATGCACCGGGCGGATGCCAATGGATGACTCGGCAGTCACGAGACCCTGGCTGCGGCCACGCGAGCAGTGACGTCGGCGCTAGGACCGACAATAGGACTCAGCGACGCGCAGCGCAGCAGCGACAGCAACGCGATGCCTTGGGAGTGATGCCAATGATGGAGGGGGATCCGGAGAGGGAGAGGCGATGCTTCCGTACAGGCAATCATGTTGCGGCCGATGAGCAACCCAAGTGCAGCCGGCATCTGGCCCGACGCGTGTCACCAGGAATCGAGGTACTTCTCATGAGACACAGCTGGCGGGAGTGGGGTGGTCTAGCTCACGCAATGGCTCCCCCTAAGCCAAAACAGCCTCATCCTGTGCCTCGTGACCGGCTTTCCAGCATCTTCTGGAAAACGTACGACGAGGCAACTGCCCGCAACGGCCATACGAGAGTCAGTGTTGCAGGCAGATGCAAGGTACCCGTCCATTGAGCGAATAAAGCAGCCTCAAGTGCCCACTCGTATCGAGGCAGTGAGACCAGTCACGCGACATCACCTCACTTTGGCAACGAGCTTACCTTACCTTACCTGATACTTCATCACCTCAACCTCATCCCTTCGACTCATCGACTCATCGACCAACATTCAAACCACTACCACCACGCGCAACACGCCAGCTCAGCAAGACCAACATCACCTCCCGATCCCCTCTCTCAAGCACATCAACCACCCAACAGTAAGTCTTTCATTCTCCAATAAAGCAATGGAGCGACTCAATCCCCTGGCAGCACTGCCATTGAGTCACAAAACACAGCATAGCATCAGCTTACACCTCGCGACGCACCTGCTAACACTCTCTTCCAGTGACTCGCACTCAGAAGGCCAACAACCGCGACCACGTCGGTCTCGCCAATGGCACAGCTGCTCCAGAAGAGCACCTGCCACGCTACTTTGCAAAGCATGGCCACGACGGCGTCAATCCATCCAGCACCAAGAAGCAAGGCCAAGGCCGCGGCAACTGGTGCGTCCCACGTCTCACTCAAAGCTATCCGGTCACTTCCTAAACAATGTACCTTCCTTTTACCTATGCCTTACGTCACATCCCATGACTGCCCGAACCTCCCACTAACATGCAATGCTTTCTAGGGGCACACCGGGCTACACCGAGCTCGACGATCTTCCATACAACCTCACCAAGCCCAAGCGTCGCAGCAACTCGACCTCCATGGCCGCTGGCCACAACCTCTTCAAGACCAAATTCGAAGCCGACGACGATGTCATCGAATATGACGAAGACATCCACGGCCCAGACCACGCCGAATTGGAGAAGATGAGCACCACCAGCTCCTCCGACACCATCGAAGAAGAGGAAGTCGGCGTCAAAGACAAGGACGTCGCGTCCAAGTAAGAGACTCGAACAGAGAGAGAGGGGGAATAATGACACGGAAACCAAGGACACTGGCTCTGTACTGCACAACCAGACTGTTGCAGGAACGACTGATTGATCGAATTGACCTGACTGTGATCCTCACAGAAATGACACACTGGCGGCGAACCTCACTGCTGCCTTTCTGTCGTGCTTCTGTGAGGTGATTTTAACGAAACTTCTTCTTTGCTGTGCGGAGACTGTGCTACTACTGAAACCAAGGGAAACTCCAAATGAGAGACGGCGAAAGGCGGCCGAGCTTCTTCGCTGGCGAGGACAGTTTTCTCTGAACTCTTTATCAGGAGGATGAGGAGGATGAATTGAGATGACAAGAATACATCAAGCACAGAATAACTGTAAAACCATACTGTAGTAACGATTTCTCACATCTGCCAGTGCCGTTTCCTCTCAGATGCGACGTCTCGTCTTTCTCTGTGAGCTCTTCACTGAGCGGAGACGGTGTTGAAAGCTTTCGTTGCATTTGCGTGCTTCAGAGTTCACCAGGATCCCTACGCAATGATGTGACACAAGCACGTTGTGGAAGGCCGTGCAAGGACAGATCACTGAGAGGTCTTGATTGGTTTTAAATCGTGAACGATCAATCTTTGCTTGATCTCTATGGCTGACTACAAACTACCCCTCGTCCAGTGACGAAGGCTATGCATCATGCTCATCTATGCTCATATCTCATGCAGTCATCACGTTGCGCGCCTTTTCTCGCACATACTCGCAGAATCACACTGTAGGAGTTCTAGCCGTTGACAATCACACCTCCGTTGGCGTGGATCGTCTGCCCGCTCAGCTGCTGGGAGTCCGTGCTTGCGAGGAAAACCACACAAGTTGCGATCTCGCTTGGCTGTCCCGGTCGTCCCATCGGAGAAGTGAACTGCTTGATCGCATCGTGGTTCATTGTGGCGGGGATAAGTGGTGTCCAGACTGGACCAGGAGCCACAGCGTTGACTCGAATGCCCTTGCCGACGAATTGGTTCGAGAGACCACGCGTGAAGGCAACGATGGCGCCCTTTGTGGAGGTGTAGTCAAGGAGATCTGGGCGGCCAATGTAGGCGTTTATAGATGCGTTGTTGATGATGGTGTCGCCTTCTTGCATGTGAGGCAGGACGTATTTGGAGAGGTAGAAGAAGGCTGTTGCAAACAGTTAGTATCCATATATGCTGGGCTTTCAGGGATCTGCGAGCAGATTGAAGTTACGATGGATGTTTGTGTTGAATGTGTTCTCCCATTGCTCCTCGCTCAGATCCAAAATGCTGTCGATCATCATTTGGTATGCGTGGTTATTGAACAGGATGTTGACGGCTCCCATCTTCTCCCGTGCCGTATCCACGACCTTCTTGCATGTATCTTTGCTCCTCAGATCGGCCTGGTATGCGTGTGCTTTCCCGCCCTTCTCTTCTACCAGCTTCACTGTCTGGTCGGCATCTTTCTTCTCTTGGTCGGAGAGGTATGTGAAGAAGATCTCAGCGCCTTCCATGGCGAAGAGCACAGCAGTTGACTGTCCGATTCCGGAGTCGCCGCCTGTGATCAGAGCCTTCTTGCCTTCGAGCTTGCCAGAGGCTTTGTATTCTTTGGCTCCGCCCTTGCCATCGGGCACCTGAGAGATCGCTGGGGCAGGACCGAGTTTCTGTTGGTTGCCTGGGGCTTCCTGGTGTTGGACTTCAGGCTGGAAGCCTGTGAGGTCAAGTCAGTATTGAGCTGCGGTCCAAGGCTGATGGAGTACTTACCAATCTCGAAAACACCTTTGCTGGACGACATTATGGGCTGTGGTGTGCTGTTGTCCTTTGTACTTGATGAGAGTTAGAGTTGACAAGAAGGGAACAGAACTGAAGAGCCAGCAAAGACAGGCTCTTTCTTATGTGATTCTGAGCTCGATACTGCTCTCTCAACTTTTAGAACATGTCGTCATGATGAGTGCAAAGAGAGGAAGTGAGTGAACGTCACTCTGCTCCATTGTTGACCTCTTTCCTACGCGCATGAATCTTGGCATTATCGATTCGCGTGTCAACGTTGATGCTGCACTCACTTTGACCAGCGCGTTTCTGCAGTAGTGGTGTGAGGAATAGGAAGGAGGTGGGAGTTTGGCATGCTTTGGAGGTCGGCGGGCTAGCGTTCTCATTTCCATTCCCAGTCCATCAAATCAAGTCAATTTGCATCATTCGCCAGACTCCACCACCGCGGGCATCGCGTCCCACTTCACCTCCTTCGCTGCGTGCGTGCTTCTTGCCATTGTCGATCTGCATTGTCGGCCTTCTTGCTCGATATATCACAAGTTTGTCATGCTCATTGTCCGCACTCTGAGGCCGATCAAACGGCTCGGAGCTCCGTCTGCAGCTTCCGCCGCAAGACGATCTCTCACTTCTTCCACCAAGCTCTCAGATCCACTTCGTGTTCTGTTCTGCGGCTCAGATGATTTCAGCAAATACTCACTTCGAGCTCTACATGAACTGAAACAAGAAAGCCCAGACACCATCAGCTCGCTCGAGGTCGTTTGTAGACCTGACAAACGCACCGGACGAGGTCTGAAGCAGGTTCACGAAGGTATGTACATTGTGGTGCACAAGTGGACAGTAGGATAAGGCTAACCCGCTTCAGTCCCCATCAAATCCGATGCACAATCTCTCGGGCTTCAACTTCATCAGATCGACACATTCAAAGGCTGGAATCCGCCATCGCCGTTCGACCTGATCGTGGCGGTATCTTTCGGCTTACTTGTACCTCCTCGGATCTTGAACACCGCCAAGTATGGTGGTCTCAATGTCCACCCTTCACTGTTGCCAGACCTTCGGGGACCCGCCCCCATCCAGCATGCCCTATTACAAGGTCGGTCTCACACCGGCGTCACGCTGCAGACAATGCACCCAAGCAAGTTCGATCATGGCAAGATCCTGTCCCAAACAACATTACCCGGGATCGAGATTCCTGAGGAAGCCACTGTACAGCAGTTGATCGACATTCTCGGACCTCTTGGTGCGAAAATGCTGAAAGATGGTATTCAGCAAGGGCTTTTCAAGCATCCAGAAACTGCCGACAGCGCACACGAAGCCGATGAAGCTAATCTGGTTCACGCTTCAAAAATCACCAACGAGGATGCTCATGTGAACTGGGAATCCTGGCCAGCGGGCAAAGTCTCTCGCTATGGACGCGTGCTGGATCTCTGGGACACCACGACGTATCGTGCATGCACTGGCAAAGATCCTCTGCGAGTCAAGTTCAAGGGACCGTGGCGCGTTCTCGACTCCAGCAAGATCTCGAGTGACGACCTGGCATACTCGAGACCTGGATCACCCTTCGTTTGTCGCGTTGAAGGCGAGAAGGGACTTCAATTCGCGGTTGAGACTGTGAATGGGTACCTGATGAGTCCACAAAGCGCCAGCATTGAATCGAAAGAGCCTGGTAAGGGCCTGCAGGTTCTGACTCAGGGCTTGCAACATGCGAGGAAGAACTCGTGGCTGTGAGTGAGTATTCATTCTGGACTGCTCTCAGATGTTCGGGATGTTCTCGTGAGCAAACATGTGCTGCCGGCAGGTACATAATGATGCAGAGCTCATGGCACGTGCTGTGCTACACGGACGCTTTGCGAAGTCCGGAAACAGAAGCGACCTCACGCGAGCATGAATATCTCGTCTGCACAAGTGCTGTTGCGCGAGGCAGAAAAAGAAGATCCAAGATTCACCGACAGATCCATGGCCGTTTACCAAGTAAGTATGCTCGCGCCAACGCTCTCAATCGCTGCCTGGGTTATGCGTCAGCTCACATTGATTTAGATCAGAGTCAGACCACAAGAAGAAAGAAGCATATACAACGACTATGCCACCAGGGTCCGCACATATTTGAACAGCTTGCATTCCAGCTACCCCATCTACGTGGTTCATTCCGGGAGATGGTTAGTTGGCGTGCCGAATGGCGGACCTCTGCCCGATTCAAACAGGAGATGGCACGCGGGAACAGTGGTTTCTAGATTGAGGGGAGGCATTCGGGCGACCGAATCGACAGACGTCTCCGAGGATGATGAAAAGGCAATGGTAGATGCTGATGAGAAGGAGTAGGTCGTCTCACAAAGCTGACGCGATCACGCGAGACATCGCAGCGTGTGCTCGTTCGAGCTGAGAACAGCAACCTACGCAGGATGGAGGGGCGAAACTGAGCAGACAGAGCCAGCAACTACATAAGGGGTGAGTTTCTCGCAGAAACAAAGTCTTTCTCTCTTCACTCTTGCATGTATTGTGTTCATCCCAATCACTGTACTCGCATCTAATCAGCCTTTAGGACACGAATCGTGGAAGTGAAAATAAGTGAGGCTCGTCAACCCAACGGCCAAAGCTGCTAGCTACACAAAGAACAGAGCATCTCGACGCTCTACTGGTGTTCCGACACAAAGAGAAGTCCACTTGCATTCCATCCTCCCTTGTCGTATATCGGAGTGTGCGATGAACGTTCGTCACTCGCTTTCAACAACCATCACGCGCGTTCACGCCTTCACGGGTTATCCAGGGTGACTCGATGCTGATCATTCATGACCCGTGATAATAGTGAAGGTGAATAACACTCGTTCACTGGAACTTCACGCGGCCTGCATCTCTGATACAAGAGGAGTTCGATTCTTCGGATACGACTTGACTTCCTTCTCTTCACCAAGACCAAGAAACCCACCTCGCAGCATTTCAACATTCTCACAGTTTGCAATACCAACAACCTTCGTGCTTACAAGGTTCAAGCCACACTGGGTGGATACAACACACAACACTCACTCTAATTCGCAATCACACACCAGCTTCTTCCGAGGCCCATTTACCGACAACAGCGTCGGCCACTCCACAGCTATGGCTGAACACAACACAGTCTCGCTGAACAACATAGCAGGAGAACCGGATGCTTCACGTAGAGAGCTACTCTACCGGGTCTTCGACACCATCAAGCCATATCTGAAAGGCTACGACGAACCTCAACACAGCGTTGAGCAACTGGCTGTCATTGCAGTCCTCTTCAAGCCCGGCAAATCGTGGAAAGAAGCCTTCTATTGGACTCTGGAGACATTCACCTACTGGAACGATGAGTCTGTTGATTTCATCGCGCACGGCAGTGATGGTGGGGACCTCCACAACATCGAGAAGTTCCGTCTAGACTTCCAGCGGGCTTTCAAATCACTG
The DNA here is from genome assembly GCA_002933655.1 of Cercospora berteroae. Lineage (NCBI taxonomy): Eukaryota > Fungi > Ascomycota > Dothideomycetes > Mycosphaerellales > Mycosphaerellaceae > Cercospora > Cercospora berteroae. The sequence goes on from PNEN01001711.1 coordinate 32,951, forward strand.
GAAGTCCCCATCACGAGGATTGGCGGACGTCCCGTTCATGAAGCAGACTATTTCGACACGGACGGATGGGCAGTCGAGACTACCGCAGCTCGAGTCTTTCTAGGCCTTTGCAGCATTCCGCCAATACCAGCATCGAGGTTTCCAAGCCTCTCACAAGCCGCCAAAAATGCCAAACAATCCCGCTTCCTCGACCTACCAGCCGAACTGCGCGAGAAGATCTATGCGTACACTCTCGATCTCCCAAGCAGTGGCGTAGCACTGGAAACGCGTCCTCAGCGCACAGACTCAGCTCGTGGCCCACGTCTCGTAGCTCGCACGAGAGACCTCAACTCAACCATCGAGGCGGCTGACTGGTTTCCCGAAGAGTTCGACCGTACTCTTTCCATGCAAGTATACATCTCCTCCGCCAAAGCCTTCATCGAAGGCCCTCACCTCGCCGAACACCTCGCTCTCTCACTCATCAATCGACAGATCAGCGAAGAGTCCCTCGCATACTTCTACAAGAATACTCATTTCGTCTTTCGCACCTTTGAAGACCTGCAGACCTTCCTTGACAGGACTCCTCGGGATAGACGAGACATGATACGCCACGTGTCCTTCATCTTGCACCCACGAGAGCATCGGACTCACACGAAGCAGTGCGCTAGAGTCTTACCTACCATGAGAATTTTGACGGGCATGAAAGGCTTGAGAGAGTTAGACGTTTGGGTGTGGAAAGACGCCTTCGATGAGGTCTGGAGTAAAGGTGGCCGAGGAAAGAAGTGGAAGGACCTGGCAACGTTCCCAGGTGTGGTGGCGCTGAGAGCCATGAGAGGGCTCCAGAAGGTTACCGTGCATGGGGATTGCAATGAGGTGAAAGCTATCTTGGAGAAGGAGATGATGCTGGAGAAGGAGGCCAAGAAGAAGAGGGTGAGCAAGAAGCGGGCAGCAGATGAGGAGGGAGAGGACGAGGAGGGACCGCGAGCGACCAAGAAGGCGGCATAGAGTGTCGTTGAGTACCCGGCGGAGATGTGCGAAATTCATGGATCAGAAGTCTGAACTCGAAGAAGGAACGCAGCTAGCGCTGGACGCTTGGTATGCTGCAATATAGCAAGAGAATTCAATTCAGCTTTGCTAAAGAGTATTGTCTCTCATCAAGTGCAAGTTGTGGACAGCGCGATAAGCATGCAAAGTCGCTAGTCATGTAGATACAGCTATAGTCTCCGGCACAAAGAGAGCTATTGCTCGTCGTGATACTTATTGTCTCAGGCGTAAATTGGCTTCTGCACTAACTCATTCGTCCGAGACTTGCGGAGTTGTGTGAAATAGAGCTTTTGCAGACCGGAATTTGCTAGGATTACGCGAACGGTAGCTCCTTCGCTATGCAGTTGTATGTCTCTATTCTCTGGGGTATGTCTTCTGCCAGCTTTATAGGGCTTCTTATAAGTTCTCTGTGCTTCATCTCCGCACATCCAGTCAGCTCCCCACTTCTATCTTCTTCTTGCCGTTACCGTTCGCACTTCCTGCTGCTCCACTTCCGCTTCCTGACGTTGCCTTCGCATTGAACAAGCCCGTCAACGCCGCAATACCACCTAAAACACCCCCAACGACGAAGAAATTCACCAACATGCTGCCACCTCCCACATCGTCAAAACTTGCTCCTTGCTTCCGCCTCAACCTTGCCCTTATCCGATTCCTCTCCACTCTTTCCCTCTGAATCTGCTCATGAGTCTTGAAATGTCCCCTCGCATCGAAATGCGGCACATCATCGTCCAGCCCCTGCGTGAAACCTCCCGGCCCCATACCTCCTCCCTGCGGATTTGATGCAGCACGTCCTTGCGCTTCGTGGGTATGCGAAGCTCGCTCAGAAGCTTCCTGTCTTTTTGCGCCATGATCACCCCAAGCTCCATTACGATAAAACGAAGGGGGCGGGCCTTTGAACTGTGTACGTCGGCGACTGAGCCCGCTGGGACTGCGGCCACCGGGACCAGCAGACGCCATATGAGAGGAGTGTGAGCCGGAGGCATGTGATGGACCACCTCCGGCACCAGAAGAGGCTTCGCTGCGGAAGAAGTCGCGATCATAACGTTGTTTCTTTTCGGCCGAACCGAGTGTTGCGTATGCTTCGGAGATTTTGACAAAGCGCTGGGAGGCGGAGGGGTCGTTCGGGTGGAGGTCGGGATGATTGGCTTTGGAGAGGGTGTAGAAGGATCTAGTAGGCAGTGGTTCGTCAATGGAGGATTCCAACTAGAAGCACATTGTGTGTACATACTTCTTGATCTCCTTAGCAGTAGCAGTGGTCGGCACATTCAGAGTCTCGTAGTGGTTGGCCATTTCAGCCTTTGGAGATGCTGAAGGATGGAAATGTCGTCGCGAGCACGGTGGGAGACATTGGGATGGAGGGTGAGTCCGTCGGACAAGGCATGATCGCGCAATCATGCCCGGACGCCGACATTGACGAGAACACGCGTAGCGAGGGTGAGGAGTGAGTGAAGCCAGAGGATGAGCGATGGTATGTTGGCTACGAAATGATGTAATCGATTGTACCGCGAATTTTGTCAATCTCATTGATGCCGATCACCGTATCTTCAACAACCTCTGCCCTCTCCATCTCTCTCCACATTTCCATCCCTTGCTTATCTAAACTCGTCTCTGCAAGCTGCCATTCGCGAAGGCTCGCTTGCTCCGGCTCAAGATGCAGACCGCATACTTGCAAAGCTGGAGCGCTTGCCGATATTGCCAGGCGCCCTCGTTCCAAAACGTATGGCTCGAGCGCTGCCTATTGTTACGCGAGACCAGCTGAAGATGCTGTGTTACCACACTTTGAGTGCATCCCTCAGTATAAGCATGTTGGCTGAAAGCTTCTCATTCTCGTTCCTTTTCTTACTGAGCTTGCTCTTATTCTGACCTACACGAATGCCATGCGCTTGCTTCGTACAGATTCAGGTCTCCTGGAGGAAAAGAACGAATATGTTGATGATTTCAGATACGCAATTCTGTCACATACATGGCTACGCCCATCGGAAGGAGAAGAAGTCCTCTTCGCTGATCTGGCCGACATGACCAAGGCACGACAAAAAGCTGGCTGGAAGAAGCTCGAATTTGCGATGGCCCAGGCCGCAAAGGAAGGACTGCAATATGTGTGGGTTGACACTTGCTGCATCAACAAAGAAAGCTCTGCCGAGCTAGCGGAAGCCATCAACTCCATGTATCGATGGTATCAGAAATCCGAAACTTATTATGTCTATCTCGACGACCATCAAGACTCTTCCTCGATGGGTGACTGCCGCTGGTTCAAGCGTGGGTGGACCTTGCAAGAAATGATCGCCTCTCCGAACCTCCTCTTCTACGATGGATCTGGAGAGAGCATCGGATCTCTAAGTGGTCTCATTCAACAGATCTCAGCAATTACTGGCGTGCATAAGGACCTCCTCAGTGGTAGACGCTCACTTTCCACGTTCAGTATTGCTCAAAAGATGTTCTGGGCTGCTAACCGCGAGACGGCGCGGATGGAAGACCGTGCGTATTCACTGCTCGGTATCTTTGACATTAGCCTCCCAGTCATTTATGGTGAAGGGAGCCGTGCGTTTCAGAGATTCCAAGAAGAGCTCATACGTGTGTACAACGACCAGACAATCTTCGCTTGGTGCGGTTTTCATGCCGCTCGTCCTCGCAGAGAGCACACAAGTCTTCTTGCCTCGTCACATGATGCGTACGCAGGTCCAGAATATTCAAAACTGGTGGTGGTCAGCGGCAACGGCGACGAGAAGCAGTGCGAGGTGCTTGGTAGGACTGTACGTTTCCATCTACCTATCTTTGACATGCCCAAATGGGAAGTCTTTGGAAGAGGCGGAGATGAGTACGCAGTCCTCAACTGCTGCCTCGAAGACAGGCCGAGCATGTGCATTTACATGCAAATTGCCAGTGTTGGCGGGGAAGGCTTCGCCCGCGACTGTGCTGGAACATGTGACCTAGTGGATGCAACGCAGCGCTGCACCAGCTGGCCGTTCACAGTCTTGCAAAATTCAGACAACGCAGACCGAGATGTCAAAAACTATACTTCGCAGGCAAACGATCGCATGCTCTTGATCCGAAGACGCGGCAGCATTTCAAGCATCGGAATCGCATCTGGCGAGGGAAATGTGGTCACGAGCTCACAAGCCCAAAGGTCGTCGACACCGAAAGTCGTCTTGAGCGATGTATGGGACCCGGATGACACATTGTTCAGATTCCCTTTCTCTATGAAACCTCTGTCGTCTGAAGAACCATCACGTGGCAGGCCCGAGGAACTATTCTACCTTGATGGCACGATCACCTTGGTTCTGGCTGGCGAGGCATGCATCAAAGTCAACATTTGTATGTTTCCCGAAGTTCTACCGAGTGGCTCATCCGCTTTCACAGAACAATCTCGATTTGACTTGTGTTACGAAGCCCTATCGGGATGCGCTGGCTTCTCCTTTCGAATACCCCTGTCGTCACGGAGATACTACTTCCTACTTATGAGCCCCAAGATCAAAATCCTCATAACCCGAATCAATCATCAGCGACCACTCCTTCACAACCGAGATCGCTTCCAGCTCATCGTATTTTCGCTGAGCAGCCGCAAAGGACTGTCATCTCTGCTAGCTTCGCTCCTGGCCGTGCCTCTGCTGGTGATCTACTCTCTGCTTGTCTGGCCTTTTTGGAGATGTTCCCCCCTTTTCCATAGACACCGGGCTTGGTGGAGATTTTTCTTGATCGCAGGTATTGTTGCAACAACCGTGTCCATTACAACCCTGATTCTAGACGACGACACCAAGGAAAAGCATGGGACATATGGTGTGCTCATGGCTTTTATCGATGGGGTACTAGGCTTACTGCTTTTGCTGTCATTGTATTCGACAACCAAGTCCATGTTGAAGGAAATGTAGCTTCGAGGACCGCATGCTCTACATGAGACTCGATCATAAACGCCGCACAGGAAGTTACGCAAAGCACAAATGTTTTGAAAGATATGTTTAGCATTCACGCAGCATGACATGGCCGAGGCGACAACGGCGTTGAGTGCAGAGCAGCGCGGCGAACTTTTTCAACTGTTCTGGCCGAGCCAACATTTTCATTGGAGGCATTCGCTACGACATGTAGCAAAGCAACACTGACGTCCGTCGTCTACACCTTGGATCTGCTCGTAATCAGTGGAGCAGCATAAATCTGCTTCGAAATAAGTTCTCATACTGGCTAACCTCTGCCACGGGTGCCGGAGATTCTGATTTGATGACCTTCATTCTCATTCACAACCAGAATGTGAAGAGTTGCAGAAGGATATGACCGCAAGGTAACCTCATGGACATCGATAAGGACGAAAGAAGCACAGAACGCCTTGGCCTGATATTGGAATTATGGATTCATGTTGCATTCGCGTCATCTCGCCATAGTCTCCTACCTCAACTACTGCTTCACACTCAACCCAATCGAGCTAAAATACGCACACCTCTCTTGCTGAATCGCAGGCGGACTCTCCATCTCCGTCGCATTCAAATTCCTCTCAAACCTCAACCTCTTTCCGTCCTGCCCATTGAGCGCAGTCCCAGTCCATTCCTCCCACTTCGGTGTCCCAGCAACTCTCTTCTTATTAGGGTCCAAAGTTCGAATGAAACTCGTCCAGTAACCCTGTGTGACCGGGGTCACACCCTCATTCACGCCTCCCACGCGATAGCTGTCCGGTGCTCCCCCACGCGTGTTCTCTGGGCCAAAAATCGCGTGAACTTCAACTGTGTGTTTCACGCCTTCACCTGCTGCTTCCGCTACTGGATCCACGACGTTCCAGTGGTAGTTCCACGAAGGGACATTGTATCGCTCTAATGAAGCTGACACTAAAATTCCAGGGCAGGTGTATCTCAATTCGCCATAGGCGTCCGCAGCTTGTCTCCAATATCTCCCGCTGCCATTGAAAGAAGGCGTGTCCTCGACAGGGTACAACTCGTTGATCTTCCCAAGATGCTTGATCGTGAGTTCAGGGAAGTTGTTTTGCAGGAATGTCGAGCTTTGGCCATATGATGTCGTGTTCTTGGGAGCAAAGCCAGTTCCTTCATTCGTATCATCTCCATATATCGCCGGAACTCGGACGAATTTGCCTTCGACGTAGGCGCGAGTGGTGTAGTCGGCGATGAAATCGAAATCCAAAGTAGGGCCGTACATGTATAATGCTGCCTCCTGCGCTCCAGGATAAGGTGTGTTGTAATTGACCTTTTGCAACTCCTCTGCCGAGAGGTTTCGCAGGCAGCTCAGCGTATCGTTCCATTGAGCGGTGCAGTTCGTTCGGATGACCAGATTGTCGTACGCGAACTGGCTTTCTCCGATCGTTCGCACGGGTGGGAAACTCTGGCTTTCGGCTGCTGTGCCAACAAATAGTCCATCGTCTCTTCCACCATACGCTGTGACCTGCAGACTCACGCTCTGTGCTCCTGCACTCGCGCCTCCAACGACAACATGTTCCGGGTTTCCACCAAAGTGCGAAATGTACTTCTGCACCCATTGCAAAGCTTTTCGTTGATCTTTCAGGCCGTTATTGATGCCAGCATTTCCCTCAACTATTTCCTTAGATGCGAGGAAGCCATAAGGTCCAACGCGGTAGTTGAAGAGGACGACGACAGCGTCGTATTCTGCTGCTTGGATAATTCCAGATCCGTTGTACTTCGCATTCGATACTCGATTGAATCCTCCGCCAGAGATGAAGAAGAAGACAGGCAGTTTGCTGTCCGTGGTGGCATTGCTCGGAGCGAAGACATCGAGGAAGAGGCAGTCTTCGGAGTAATTGCCATTGGGGAATGTGAAGTCATTATCATCGAGATCTCCTGTCGGGAGACATATCTTCCCGTGCTCAGTCGCAGGAATGGTGCCATTGGAGGTCTGGTCGATGGGATCTTGTGGTTCTGAGAAGCGGAGGGGTCCAATGGGCGGAGCGGCGTAGCGTACACCGAGCCATTGAGTTATGCCATTGGAAAGTGCGGATCCGGCGTAAGTTGCGTAGTCGAGAGAAACAGTAGGCGAGAGGGCTGACGCCAGTTGACTACTGCCGAGTGCAAGTAGACCCGCCAACGAAGTGGAAGGCTTCATCTTGTCCTGTCCTCCGATTCCTCGTGAGCTCTGCAAACAACAGCTCCAATCCTAGGAACGAGAAACTCTTCCGCCTCAAATCACAGACGAACTCGTCAGTCAGCAAAAAGCAGAAGAAAAGAAAGCAAAAGTCCGAAAGAAGTACAACCTACGCTTCCTTTATCATGCACTAGTGCTAGTGACAGAGGATCATACTCACCAATGAATGACACAACCAGTGCACGCGAAACAAGCTCGCGCGGCCTATAACCAAGGACGTCGTCGCCCGTAGTGGTAGCCCAAAGAAGTGCGGTCGTCCATGCTCATCTGTTCGCTTACGGCAGATCTGTGGGCGAAGACACCACGGTTGTCAATCGCGGGAAAAAGGTGGCATTGCTCCCCTCTTTCCGTGATTCACAGCATTCGATCCTTCCTCCTCATGTCGTCAGCAAACGGCTCATGTGCCGATGCCATCTTCAGGCGGGGTATGGCGGACAGAAAACAATGCCGCGAGTATGTGAGAAGTAGACCCAAAGCAGCCTAAGAGACGACGGTGCAGAATGGAGAATTGCTATTGGGCCCGTGAGTGTTTAGTATTGGGCCCGTGACTTGCTTAGGGTAGGGTAACCAGCGCGACTATCACACGCCTGTTCACCACCACCGAACGACACTGCCGCCTCTCTCGACACTCGCCTTCGGCTCGGTCTCGTTCGTTGC
>PNEN01001712.1:0-41104 GCA_002933655.1 Cercospora berteroae
TGAATGCCAAGAGTGAACGGCTGCCTGAGGCATACCCCATGCATCAAGTATGGGAGTAACAAGCAAAGATCATATCACCCGAGAAGGTATCGAATGGAGTCATTTCGACAGACCCATCCTCGCGAAATGATGATTCGGATCCATTGAATGGCCCATAGAGGTTCTGGATCACTGAGATGGTCGCATTCGAAGGCGTTCGTGCAAACACGGAAATGTGCTCTGCCCAGGAGGTGAAGCCGCCAATCGTGGAAGCTGCGCCATCGTTCTTCATGCCACCTGCAATGATTCGTTTCACATAGCTCGGTACAGCTGGCGAGGACCGACTTATTTGTTGCAGGACGCGTTCGGGAAGGTGCTTGACCAGATCTCCGTCTATGACTGGCCCATATGAGATCGAGGAACCAGGAAATCCACCAGATGGAGCTTCAAGGTAGTGATACTGGTATGCTTCAGCAATACCTGACTCTGGCAGTTGCTGAACGCAATCAAAATCGGCACAGTTGGTCTGATTCAACAACTCACGCCACAGGCCGAATGTCTCGATGGAGCGATTGACATGTGGACGATGGCCAGGAGAGGAGAGAATGGCCTTCGTGGAGCCATTAGTCTTTGACAATAGGAATGGGGCTCATTTCACTTACCTGTTGGAAAGGTATTTTCTGGCCTTCGCTTGTTGCGGCTAGCAAATGTTCGATAATGCCACCTCCGGCACTTTGGCCCATGACCGTGACTTGATGTGAGTCACCGCCGAAACGGTGCACATTATCGCTGGTCCATTGCAATGCAGCTTGGGCATCGTACAAACCTGCATTCGCATCTATGCCAGACTCTCCATCAACAGCACTCCAGCCCAGCACTCCAAGCCGATAGTTGGACGCCACAATCACAAACTTGTCGTCTGCGGTCATACGATCAAACAACGCCGCCGGATTTCCTCCAGTATCCTTAGCTCCGAAGAAGAAGCCACCGCCATAAATCCAGTGAAGCACTGGTACGCTGGAGCCTTGTTTTACACCTTCGGGCACGATGACATCCAGGAACAGACAGTCTTCTTGCCCCCATGAGGTTTCATTCAACCCTGGTAAGGATGTGAAATATCCCGGTATGGCCTGGATGCAATTTGTCTCATTCTGAGACACCACGCCATTCTGGACTCCTTCGGCGTACGGTGGAGGAATCTTGGGTTTCCGGAAACGCAGTGCACCGACGGGAGGCTGCGCGAAGCGAATGTTGGGATAGGTTGCGTATGATATGTTGTTCAGTGTAGTCTGGTTGATTTTGGTAGGAGCATGACGAGCGTAGCCCTGTGAACAAAGTCAGCAGACATAAATATCACGCCGACCGCATTTCACACTCACCAGATCCACGATTGGAAAGTCGTCATTTACCAGACCAGTACTTTGAGCAGCAGCTGCCAAGGCTATCGCTAGTATGTTGCATGTAATGACCTTCATTGTAGGAACATCGATATATCCTGCATGGCCTCGTTGTGCATCGCGCAGTATAAATAAGACCGCGAGATACACAGCCTCTGTTGATCTTTCTCGTAGGATTTACATTGTTTCTTGCTGCAAGGAACACAAGCCACACTTGCTTCGGTGCCATTCGTCCAATGTTACGAGTCGCTTTCGCATCGCCTGAAACGGGCAATTTGGTTTGCACATCACACCTTCCGAATTCTGCAATCGCGAATCAGAAAGTATGTTGATGGAGAATGAGATGACGTCTCAACTCGAGAGTTATGGGTTCGTGCATATTTCTAGTAGGCTGTGCTTGACAAAGCTGCAGGAATATGGTGATCTTGATGTCTTTGTGGTGCTTTTGATTCTACTATTGTACAGTCCTAGCACGATTCTGTCCTCAGTATTCTGTGCTCAGGAAAAATTGGTGGAGAGCATGGCACTCCGAGTGAACCTCCATAGTGCGATGCCGTTGAGTATACTTGGAAGGTATTCGTGCAGCTCAATCTATAAGATCAAGCACACAAGTTCCATCACCAGCCCAGTCCTCTCCTTCGTCTCGACCTCGACTTCCCACTCCGATCAATTGCAGGTCGGAACAGTGCTACCAGCAGGGAATGAATTAGCACAATGGCCGTGGTAGCACACGTCCTGTGGTGTGCCTCCTTTAATGCAACCACAGAACCACTCATCGCAGCCGATGTCTAGATGTACACGAATTTCGTCAGTCACTTTGCCCTGTGTAGATTGATTGCCTAAAGCCTGGGCTAAGAGGTGAATCCTCATGGGGAAAGTGGCTTACCAGCAGCTGCGAGGCCAATGAGGCCAAGGACAAAAGTGAAGTAGATTGAGAGATGCATCTTGTTGGACTGATCTGATGTGAAGGACGTCTTCTCGAACTGGTTTTCCTAGCGCTTGTTGATAGTCTTTTGGTAGCTAAGTTTCTGCGATCACAGAGTTCGAATCCCCTTCTTTGTACTATCGTCTCTACGCCTATAAGGCGGTTAGTCTCAATCAAAACTGCTAACTATTCTCACTCTACTGACTATGCCCTAGAATCGAACCAACTAGCATAGGGTTTCAGCCTCATACACGCGTTGTGGATACTCGAGTCGTATGGTCCCCACAACATTGGACTATATAGCGGCCGCATGGATAGACTCGTATCTTTCAGTCGCTCGACTACATGCAATGCTGTTCGGTACGAGCGTCGACGTGGCTCGTCTCTCGAGATAAGTCTGTTTTCAACGGTGACGACCATTCGCTCGAACACCTTGACCGAAAAGTTACGAACAGAGATTATAGGAAACCCGATCGGAGCGCATTCAGCATTGGCCCAAGATCGATCCATATCAATGAGTATTCTGTGCTGTAAGAACCGGCTAATTTATGGACCTCCTTCAAGTTCGCGGCGTAGATCATACCGGTTGCTCTACGGAGCCGCATTCCCGACCAACGGCCACATCGCCGTGCCTTAGCATACAGCGTGCACAAGACACAACATGAATGGGCATTTAGACACGAACGGCAAGTCAAGAAACCGAGGACTGGCTCGGCAAATCGTACAAACGCTATCCGACTTCATCATATTTCTGTTTCTTCATTATATCATGATTGTCGCTTCTGTTGACTTAAGCGCCACGCTTGACATACTCGCTGCCAAACCCACGCTTCCTGAAGTTGTTCAGCTTAACGACGAATGGGCCACGATCGATTGTGTTGATGACGATCCAGCCGCTGGGGAAGCTGTAATGGCTCCAGGTTCCGTAGGTCCAGTCAGGAAGTCCGCCACCAGGCAGCGAGTCGTCTTGTGGGTATGTGTCGAAGAAGGCAACCTCGCGGACGCTCTTTCCCGAAGGGTCGCGTGGAATGCTGCTGACATCGAGGACACGCAGACCTGCTTGGTAGTTGGACTGGAAGGAGAGGCCGTTGTGCTGTGCCGGCGTTAGCTCTAGTAAGGCCTATGATGTGCGATGAGGACACTTACGACAAACTGGTTGTGGTCGACGGACTTAACCTTGGACTTGTAGAATCCAGTGTTGATTGGCTTCTCAAGATTTGTGATGTCGAAGATGTAGGTCACTGGGAAACCATCCAACGCAGGGCTCTCAGGGTTCACTTCGTCTGGTACGACAAGGCCCTCGTCGAGCTCATCGTCCAAAACAAGGTGAGTTTGCCAATTGGGGTCCAAAACCCATCCCTGGTGGCTGTAGGAAGCACCCTTATACGGAGTGACGGAGATGATCTTGGCCGCATTGAACCCCCTCTTGTTTGTGACGTCGTAGATGGTTAAAGTGTCGATTAGGACGTTAGCTGTGATCTCAGATGCCAGATGAAGTTGAAAAAGCTGGAAAAAAAACATTGGGAAAAATTCACCTTCTGCGATAAAAGTCAGCACATCGAGCATCTCACAATCAGAACAGCAGCAACGAACCATTGTATCCATAACACAAGTCACGGCCGTAGTATTTCTTGTCTGGACCGCGGTAGACAATGCACTGGGCATCGTGGACGTACTTTGCAGCATGGGTTAGCAAATTTTGGCTTATCAGCGAACCAGACCGGGAGAACAAGACTTACACCATCCTGTGGCGCGCAGCCAGACATGTATGGCTTGGTAGGATTGTCCATGTTAATGAAAACCAGGCCAGAGTTGCATGTGGTGTTCCTTGGTGCGGCGCCGACCGCGACGGCGTAGTTCCTCTCCTCGTTCACCACGACATTGTGCGAGCGGCCAGTTGGCAAACCGATAGGATCTGATAAGGGAACCAGTTAGCTCTGCCTTTCGTGCGTGTCGTGTGCACAGGTGCTTGAAAATTCTGGGCAAAGTCATTTGGTGGTGGAGCTCGAGACTCACCATTGAACACAGTGACATCAGTAAGAGTGCTAAAGGTTTTCGGCTTCTTCGGATCGACCTTGAGGAGCTTGCGCATCTGGAGTCACTGTCAGCAAGTGGTGTGACATATCTACGTGGTGCGCCTCACGTCAAAGATCTGAACGCCATGTGCAACAGCCTCAGAGCCGATGATCATGTACGGACCGTTGGCCTTGATCTCTCTCCAGATGATTGGTGTCGATTGCGCAGGAAGTCTGCCAAGGTACACCAGCTTGCCTTGCTTCGTCACCTCAGCAAACGCGGCACCGTCTGTTTGTCCGATGGCGATGAAGTCTCGGCCTTGCAGTGTGACACCCCACGATCCAGAGCCTTCGCCACCGTTGCTACCGAGCTCTGCGTGAGTCTTGAAGTCGTACATATCGATTCCGTTGCAGGCGTATGTTTGGTTGGCATCTCCTGCGACAGCTTCGGCCTTGCCGTTGATGCATCGAATTCGATCGCCCTTTTTGCTCTTTTCAAATCCGTTGTATCTTTCGCTCTTGTATTCGCCGGCAGCTCTGGCAACAGCCCAAGCAGACTACTTCCATCAATACGATTCGGTGCATTTCCTGAAGCAATCACCATACCTCTTTGGCCTCCATCATCCATTGCATGACAGCTCCTGATCTATACTGCTCCTTGGTGTATGCGGCTGCAAGAGGCAGCATAGCTGCCGCGACTGTAGCGAACTTCATGGTGGCAATTTGAATACAAAGTTGCGATTGCTGGCTCTACGAGTGAAAGGGAGCTCACTTGCCCTTATACCGGGTCTTTGCAGACTAGCGGTTGCACGAGATCTTGTCGCAGCCATGCTTGGTACTGGTCTTGTTGCACGCGACACCATGCCGCTGCAATCTGTGTAAACTCAATCATACCTTCCTATCATAGGGTAGCCCCGAGGTTGCGATAGCGTCTTGGGTGGAGGTAGGAAACAAGCTGTGGCGGCGTGCTTGGACAAGTCTTGGGTGCAGTGACAACTCTGCCATCTCATTTGCTGCAATATGTCTTGGTACGTTCAAGCCGGCTTGGCGGGCAGCTGCAAAGAATGATCCCAACCAGTGATCGCCCTTTTCTGGAAACACTCTATCCCTGCCTTGCCAAATAGAGAGACTGTGAGTGGCAGATTGTCAGATTGTGAACCAGAGCTACGCGTGCTTCCAGACCAGTGAGCTAGATGTCAAAGACATGAAGTTGTGAGCAACGCCACTGCCCCACGCACTTCGCCGACCCAGTCTTGGGATCTCTCGCGTAAAGAAGCGGAGCTCTAGCCGAAACAGGCAGCTGTCATGTCGTACACTCGCTGCAGGAATGTATGCCAAGGTAGCGCTATCGAGTAGTGTGCAGCGCTGGTCAGCGAAGCACCCACAGCACCCACTTGATGGGAGGGGTCTCTGCACAGCTTGAATCCATGGCATGCAAGGAACAGAGCGAGTGATGATCGAGGTACCAAGATTGGGCATTCGTATTAGTTGGAACCTCATGACCAGCGAGGGTACGTCTTGTATGCGCCACGGCAAGATGGACTTCTATCGTCCAGACGCTCAATGAGCATTCCAGTCGAGCGCTCGGAGGTTGCTGTGCGTCGCCTTCGATTGTAGACGCCCTGCCAACCTAGGTTGGGAAGATCGATGCATCGTAGGCCGAGAATAGACAGGGTCGTATACCGATGCTCCTGAACCAGCTTTCCCGCCGAAAGGGTACAGAAACTGAAGAGGCTGCTAGAGTCCCTCCACGAGGACCTTCCGAGCCTTTATATGCGAGCGTCTGCATAGATCCAGCACAGGACAAGCCGGCTGTGAGCTGATCGTGAGCAAGTTTGAGCAATGCCAAGCGGACACTCTAAATAGCCTTGGGGTGTAAACTAGCTCCGTCGGCATACGCTTCATAAATGCTGTCACACTAGTGGAACGGTTCTGCCCAGTAGGTAGGCGAGAAGTAAAACCAGCAGTCTTCTTAAGACCGTTCAGGCATTCAGCCTTTGACCAGATCGTAGGCCAGGCCGGGAAGGTTCGAACGTTGCACAATAGGGCTCGTTCCAAAGTCCACTTTGCCTGCATTCACAGTACCAACGTTTGCCAGCACGCAGACAACGCAGCCTCCATCTTCTTTCCACCAGAGCTGAGCCGAGAAGCCTAGGACACCACCAGAATGTCCGATCCAGGCCCCTTGACCAGGAATGATCTGTCTGAAATTACCGCGGCCCATTTCATGACCAGGCAATGCCGAAGAAACGAAATCGTGCATCAGTGCCATCGAGGATGGTTTCAGCAGCCTCCCGGTTCTCAGCGCTAGAGCAAACTTGACGAGATCCAAAGGATGCGAAATCATGCCACCTGCCATCCATGAAACTGAAAGATTCGAGCCTGTGACGTCGATAATGTCTTCTCGGACTGAGGGAAATGCATTGCAAACTCCTGCCGTATTTTGAAAGTGCTGAGAAGCGTAGTGATATCGGCTAGCAACGGTGCCGCCTTCGGGGCAACTCTCGAAGCCATCCAAGAATGTCAGCTTCAGGTCCAGAAGTTCCAGGATACGTTGGCGAATCTCGGATTCTGCTGACTTCCCTGTGACACTTTCGATAATCGACCCGAGTAGTGTATGATTTGTATTTGCGTAAGCCCATGTTCCTGGACTCGGAGCTGTCTTCTTCGGGCGACGAATGTGGTCCAAGGTCTCAGTCTTCTGCCAGATCCGGTCGAGCTGAATCCTGGCGCCTCTTGCGTCAACGAGCCAGGCGGAATCATCTTCCCAGCTGTCAATGCCGCTCGTGTGATTTAGGAGCTGCGATATGCTTGCATTTCCCGCATCATCAATGTTGCGGTAAATATCTTGGTGAAGGTGTTCTTGGACAGTGTCTTGGAGTGCGAGCTTGTCCTCTTCCAACAGCTGCAAGACCACGACTGCTACAAATACCTTGGTGATACTTCCGATGCCGAATAGATGCATTGCTTCCACCGGTTTGGACTGTTTGATGTCTGCGAGGCCTGTATGGAAACAGAGAGGCTCTGTCTGGCTAGATGCAAGGGCCACGGATGCCCCACCAGCGGTGATATATTTCCGGAGGATAGCATCAATCTCAGATCGCAGCTTCACATCTCCCATCTTGATGAGGCCGGCCTGCGGAGCTCGTCAATTGATGGAAGAATCCAAGGACTGCCAAGGAGGTCTCGTTGTGCAGCTGTATGCATGCGCACGGACCGCGCTTGTGACAGCTGGCTCGCCGCTTCGAGCCGCGGATGGAGGCATCTCTGACACAACTCACATTTGTACAGAACACACACCTACAACCCTCTTGCTTCAAAATCTGCACTGTCTGAATCTGCCTCACAGCAGACGTACACCAAAGTTATCGGAACAGCGACTTTCCCAGGCCGCTGCTGTCATCCGCCTCACCCACGCGACACCAACCAAAACTAGGCGTCATGGCCGCTGATAACTCAATCAACATTCCGCAAATCGTCGCCGTAGTCGTCGTCGGCTTCCTTGCCGTCCGTTGGTACATGAGCAAACCCTCCACACCTCCGACCGGCACCTCATCTACCTCACGAAACCGCATCGATCCTGCCAAAGTCAACGCTGTTTCTGCCATATTCCCTCAACTCGACCGCCGGAGCATAGCCTGGGATCTGTCACGCAATGGCGGCAGCGTAGAGGCCACAACTGCACGAGTGCTTGATGGCCGAGGGCTCGATAACCCACCCCCGACATTCCAACCCGATCTTCCAGTCATACCCACCGCGGCACCGAATAGGACTGGGAACACTGCAGCGACTTCAGGCAGTAGGGTCACGCCATCACAGCAGGATCTGATCAGTCGCTATGGGCTGCAAGGGAGGGTGACGACCAGCGGGAAAGGCAAGGAACCAGTTTTGAGCGAGGAGCAAGAAAGAGAGAAGAAGAAGAGTGCTTGGAGTTCGGACAAGGCGCAGAGAGCCGAGGCGTTGAAGAGGCGGAGGGAGGAGATGATCTTGGCCGCGAGGCGGAAGATGGAAATGAAGGACAGCGAAGGGCAGTGAAGTGTTTCGCAGACAGCATGATGAGACCAGATGGAGTCTCTATCAGGTGGCTGAATGATACCAGGGCCTTGCACATGATCAACAGTGGAAGAATGGAAGTCGTACGTTTTGAATGTGCCTCTGAGAGCGAAACGGCTCTGCCAGATCGCCATGCCCCAGACTCCCGCGAACCGCCCACCGGGCCAAGCGAAGAGGCATCGGATGCGCGCATCTCTGTCACATCAGCAACCAGACACCTTCGATACATTACCTTCATGGCAACTTCAATGTCGCACACACCGACTGGACGGCAAAAGCCGCTCTTGATCGTCGAACACATGCTTAAGTGAAGGGATCCCTTTTGTGTGCGCTGCGAGGGCTCGTGAGGACGACGGATGCATGTATCGTAGAAGCCGACGACGCAAATCTGGCATGACAATTGTTCGAAAGATGCTGCGCCTGTCAGAGCGATAACAATCACCTCGGCTTGCCAAATTACTGCCATGAGAAGTGCAGAAGCGCCCAATGTATGCATGCAATTCGGAGGATACACACTACCATCCATGTACGCGGTGCTACCACATCATGCAACGTGCCCACACGCTGCAAGAGAATGGTGGCACAAAATGCTGTGTTACACAGTGTGCGCAACATTACGGGCCGCTTGCAATGAAAACTCCATTCCTCTCCCCCTTCCTCTCCCCATTCTATCTGAAGTTTACCCATCCGCTCAGCATACATTCAAGTTGCGATGACAGCCAAAGGACAGCTAGCTGCTGCTCTCGTGGGCCAGGCCCAAGGCAGCGCGTCGATTTCGACGCCTCTACCAAAGTTACGGCGCGGCAAGACACGAGTGAAGAGGGCTCGCCCAGTCGTGGACTTCAGCGGGATCGTCGCTGCACTCGATGGGCTCGACATTTGTCTACATGAGCCTGCATCATCGAAGGAGAAGATCAAACATGTGCAAGAAATATTCCGGACGATCATGGACGCCGAGGCTTTCATTCTATACTCATCTGTGGATATTGTAGATTGCTTTGGTACGTCGTTGGGTCAAGTGCGACCGCGTTTTCGCAGAGTGAGGCTGAACGTTGTGGGGTCCGACTTCTGGTGTCATTACGGTGGTATGAACGGTATGTAACAGGCGATCTCTGTGGTCGCAGGCTTCTAATTCGTACCAAGATCTTAGAGTCGACCAGCTATGGGCGTCGTTGGACAAAGGATCCAGCTGCTTCTCACCAGGCTTTGTGGCGCGTCTGTTCAGAACGGCAGAGGATGGACTCCACAGCTCAAAGTCGTGCTCTGAGACTTTGCCGCCGCTCCTGATATGCTTTCGTGAGGCCCTCCGCCGCTCGCCCCATCCAAAAGCTGGAGCTGTGGCTCTTCGCATCGATGTAACGCTTCTCTCTAGATACGATCTCTCCAAAGACCCAGCATGTGAGCTCAGCCGAAACGCCTGCGATATAATTCGGACCAACAACAACTGGTTATTTTGCACTGCTACATGGCGTGAGCTCTGTTCGAGGGGCAAGGATTGTCACTACTGTCGAGTCAGTGGCCAGCAAAAGCCGTCTCGTGGACTGCCACGGTTCAGATGCTTTCATATGCAGCACAACACTTTATTTGATGAACTTCGGAAGAGAGCTCGCCGGGAGATTCGGGTTTGCGTTCACCTCGTGGTTGGGCGGCACCTGCCTGCCGAGCTTGCGGAGCTTGTGGTAGACAAAATCATCCTGACGGAAGAACCCTCAGTGAAAAGTGGCCACCGCAATGATAAACCCACTATCAGCCTAGCACAAATCCGGCATGGCGCCCACCGCCAGAAATTTGAAGAATCCAGGAGCAGTTTTATCGGGAGGTTGGGGCAGCCAATGCCGCAGCTGCAGTGATACAACCAACTTCCGAATGGTGGTATGCAGGGACCTCGCTTCCAGCACGGCGCTAGAGCCAAACCTCTTTATCTGCTGCCGAAAAGTTCACGCACGAGAGATCACGTAAATAACAGCCACGTGATTCGAGGAGAAAGGCAACAATCAGGGTGGCCGTGTCGGCGAATGCTATCACACTTGTCCCATGTGAGACAGAGGCAGTATAGCGGTCTCGAAATAAGCGAGGGACTGCCTTCCTTTTGCAGCTATGCATTCTGCTGACGTTAGGGTGGTGAATGCTCGGTAGTACGTCCAACATTTACAGCTGTTTAGCATTCACCCACCAATTGTGAACGTTGCACATGCTGTCGACCATTCACCTGTCATCTTCACTACTACGCCCATAAAAGGACAGACATCCCGACTATTCTGCGCTTTTGATACCCACCACGCACACAACTCAACACGCACGACGCTTTCCATATCCCCACAGTTGACCTAAACCAATCTTTTCCAGACACAACCTCGCGATGACAATCCCACGCCCACAACACGAGGACTCAGCTCGAGTGCTTGTGCGACTGCCCAACCTCTTCAAATCATTCATTGCACCGGATCCCTATATGCGACCTGACTATCAGCAGTGCAAACTTGCTTCATGCCAATGGCTTGCCGACAGGCTCGGTATGACTGAAAAGGCTTCTCGGGTCCTTGCCGCTGGAGACTTCACTTGGTTCTGCGCCGTCTACGTCCCGTACACTCCTTACGACCGCTTCCGCATCGTGAGCGACTGGACGAACCTGATCTTCTATCTCGATGATCTATTCGACAACGGAGACCTCAAGGGAGATCCTGTGCGCACGAAGGCCTTCATCGATCGTCTGTTTGAAGCTATCGATGGCGATATTGTGCCCGCAGACCAGAACAATCCCGCCCTAGATTACGTCGACAAGGTCCAAGCTGTCCACGATGATTTCTGGTGTCGATACCGTGCACTGGCTTCTCCTTCCCAGCAAAAATTCTACAGAAGAGCTATGGAGAAGTTCTTGATTGGGGCACTCAAGCAAGTCGAGGACTGCCACGAAGACTACAACCGTAGTCTCGATGAGATCTTGGAACGCCGCAGCGACTCGGTTGGGATGGATCCTTGTTATCCGATGGTCTGCTTCGCGAACGATCTCGAGATACCAGATGAGATCATGCTGAGTGAGCAAATCCGAGGACTCGAGCAGCTGAGCTGCGAGCTGTGCGGTCTACAGAATGACGTGGTGTCATATCGAAAGGAAGAGGTGAGTTAGTCATTGCAATGAGCGAACGCATAAACTAACCCTTTCCAGTCTGAGTCGGTCACGCACAACATGATTGCCGTCTGCCGACTGAACGGCATGGAGGTACGACAAGCGCACGATCACGTCGCAATCATGATCGACACTCGCTTGAACCGCATGGACGAGACTTTCGCCACACTTCCGAAGTGGGATAAGGACATCGCCGAGCAGGTCAAGGCGTACGTTCGCGGCATCGAACTCATGGTCGCTGCAAACGTCCACTGGAGCTATCGCAGTCACCGCTACTTTGGCCTACGAAACCACGAAGTGCGCGAAACAGGTCTTGTTGACCTTCTGATTCAACCGCCCTACCTCAAGCAAGCTAGCGTTCCAAAGGGTCGAGCCAATAGCTTTAACGAAGCTTAGAGTCGAACGCTTTGGTGCGAACAAAGCATCACGGGGAATGTATACTACAAGCGCACTGATCCATTTTCTTTGGGTAGAACTATGACTAGAGTACAGCTTTTGGTGAACCAAGTTCATCCAAGAATGGTTTGATAGCTTCCAGAAATGCTTCCGGCTGGTCAATATTAACAGCGTGACCAGCATTAGGAACAACCACTTTCTTCGCGTTCGGAATCTTCTTCGCCATATAATGAGATGCAGCAATGAACGGCTTGTCATCAGCACCAACCACAACCAAAGAAGGAACAGCAATCTTTGACAACGAGTCGATCACCGATGAATCTCGCTGCGCCAACATGCCGCGAGCAGCCAAAGCCAACCCTTTTGCATTCCTGTGCATATTCTGCGATTGCTCTGCGCTCTGCGATTGCAAATCTGCAAGGCCGTTGCGTTCGAAATTCTCAGCTGTGCTGTTGGCGTACTTGTTCCAGTCGTCTCGCGCAGAATCTTTCTTGAAGCCTGGTCCGGTGTCGATTATGAGCAAGGCGGTGACGCGATCTGGATACATCCGGTAGAATGCCATTGACATGTAGCCACCAAGGCTCAGGCCTCCGATAATGGCCATTGTGCCACGGCCGCAGACGTGATCGAGGATGGCGCTCATGTCTGCTACTGTATGTGCTTCGGAATATGCTTGTTGGTCTCTGGGATAGTCGGACTTGCCATGCCCTCGCATGTCCCTTCGCGACAAATTGTTAGCTTACAGATCTTCTGACAAGACACGAAATTCTATCATTACCAAATTATCAGTTTGAATTGTCTTGACAGTGCCCCGACCTGTCCTCTCCACATCTCAGAGCTGGAAGAGTAGCCATGAGTTAGCAGCAATGGACGTCCGTTCCCATGAATTTCGTAATAGAGGTACACGCCGTGTCGATTCAAGAGTGGCATTTTGTTTGTCTCGAATGATCAATTCGTCGATGACCACAACCGCACTTGTGCCGATAGTTTGATACCTGCCATTGCTATACAGTGTGCTGAGTAAGCTACTGATGTGCCTCGGCGTGAAAGTGAAAGTGGGAAAGTGGGGTATGGTATGCTCGCCTCTCCCAGTAGCTCAACAGAGTACAGGATATGCATCATCACTTACTGCACACTGGGTGATTGATGGCAGTGTTACATGGAGCTCGCTTGCTGGATACAGATGTTTCATCGCATATGTGACGTGCTTCGCTGTTGATGATGATCCCGAATAGAGCGCGATGACTGGACGGACAGTGGACGGCGAGAATGTCGACCTCGACCACTCTTCCGACGGGAAACTAGGATTTGCTTGAAGCAGAAGCAGTGGCTCTGCACATATATCTTCTCGTCCCTTGTCGAGCACGAGAGCACTCATACTCCATCTCAACAGACAGTCTTGATTCTATCGTCCCAACACCATTTCCAAAAATCATGGCTAAGCCGTACGACAATGTCAAGGAAGCACGACTTCACCAGGATGCCGATGCTTCGTTGCTTCACTATATGAGGCCATAAATGCGAGATGTTCCTGCACTTGTCTGACCAGCGATCAGGGCACAGCATTTCATCCATCAATAATCACCCACGCTTCAGGTCGCTCGATCACGACTGCTAGTGGCCATACCATGTTAGACTGGACCCCAGGACAGATGTCGACTCTTATCGGGCATGGGAATCCAGAAATCATCACTACAATCCAGGAACATGCTCAGCACCTGGACCACTTGTTCTCCGGAATGCTTTCACCTCCTGTTATCAATCTCGCGAAGAGGCTTACTTCGGTGACACCGCCGGGTCTTGACAAAGCCCTCTTCCTCTCCACGGGCGGCGAATCAAACGAATGCGCCGTTCGACTGACGAAGTTCTACACCGGGAAGTTCGAGATTGTTGGTCTGGCTTCGTCCTGGCATGGTGTTACTAGCGGCGCTATCGCCGCGCAGTATCATTCTGGCCGTGCAGGTTACGGCCCCAATATGCCAGGCAACCTTTGCTTGCCAACACCGAACAGCTATCGATCCATCTTTCGTCACCCAGATGAATCGCATGACTGGAAGACCGAGCTCGACTATGGATGGGAACTTGTCGACAAGCAATCTTGCGGCAGCCTAGCTGCAGTCATTCTGGAGCCTATCCCGAGCAGTGGTGGCATGTTGGTCCTTCCGCCCGGCTACTTGGAAGCGATGAAACAGCATTGTGAGAAAAGCGGCATGCTCCTTATCATTGATGAGGCCCAGACCGGTATTGGCAGAGCGGGAGATATGTTCGCTTTCCAGCACTTTGCGGAGGATGAGATGTGGTGCCAGACATCTTGACCTTGAGCAAGACTTGTAAGTGCTTTCCATGCCAGCATGAATCCATCTGCTGACTCTCGATAGTCAGTGGGCAACGGTCTTCCTCTCAGGTCAGTTGTGACGAGCGATTGCGTCGCCTCGTTCGCGAGAGAGAATGGTTATCTTTTCTACACAACGCACATCAACGACCCGCTGCCGGCTAGTATTGGCGACAAAGTTCTTGAGATCGTCGTCCGCGACAACTTGGTCGCGCGATCTCGTGAGCTGGGAGAGAAGTTTCAACAAAGACTGCGGGATCTATAATCTCGCTATGGGTGTATTGGCGATGTCCGCGGAAGAGGTCTCATGGCAGGCATGGAGATCGTGGCAGATCGCGGGACTAAGGTCGGTGATTCGTAACTTGGTAGTGCGATCGCAGATAAGATGGGCGAGCTAGGCTTCTGGGCTCAGTTGAGCACAATACCGTGTTTCGGTGGAGTGTTTAGGTTGGCACCTCCATTGACGACCACCGACGAAGAGCCTCGTCGAGAAGGGAGCGTGGTCGAAGCGAGGCTGTAGTGTATGGATGATCAGATGGTAGTTAGAAGGAGCGGAAGCGCAGGAAAGAGAGTGCCAAGGACAACGCGGAACGGGACGGGACGGGATTGATCTCGTTCGATTCCTCGTCTCTACCTGCATAATCTGCCCGACAAGAGTCGAGCTCATCTTTGATCTTCGCATCCCTCCACTGTGCAGCCGATGTAGCGCATTCCCTCTCTCCAACCGAGATGGGCGCAAGGTCACGGTCGCAACGAGACATCAACAAGAGTGGACGTTTTCTCATTGCGGTTTCCCATCTTGGCGGCAATGGCATCAACATCTGAAGCAACATCCAACAGTCGGCCATCTCGATCACACAAGGTCTCAGCATGCGACTTGTGCCGACGGCGGAAGTTTCACTGCAATGTCGACGTCCCTGGCCAATCGTGTCGGTTTTGCAGAGAGCGTGACTTGACCTGCGAATTCAGACAGAAGCGAGCTAGTGATGCCATCGAACAGCGTCCATCTAAGCGTCTGAAAGCCAATCGCTCGAGGGCATGTCTTCTTCCCAAGGAAGGAGCTGTTCCTGGCTAATGAGCTTGACGAAGGGCAGAAACGCTCCTCAAGACTCCTCTTCGAAAGGCAGCACTATCGGTATCGCTCTCTCTAAACAGGGAGAGCGGTCACTGCCGGCCGACCTGTCTCCCGAGACAAATATATGCCCCAGAAATCTGTCTGAGAAATGAGCGTCTGTCGTCGACAGTCTTGGCCCAAGGGACTGCTACGCCAAGTGAATCACTTGCACAGTTCCCAACCGTCGCTGGCACATCGCCGAATGAGTCCTCACTCATGCTCAATCCTGCATTCCTTCTCATTGATTTTGTAACAGCATTGACACAAACACAGCTCAGCAAGTTCTGGTTGCCTTACACTGCACATCTCCTCGTGACGGCAGCTACTATCACTCTGCGATGCCTTCCGGAGTCTACAGACACAATCACCAAACGCACGTGCGTGGAGAAATTGGCTCAGTTCAGAGATCGCTTGCAAAAAGCGAAAGCAGAGTCAACTTGGGACCTCGCCGATTTCTGTCTCGAGAGGTGTGCAGAGCCCATTGACAAGATCTGCGCAACAATGCGAGATATACAGCCGGCAGCCGTACCTGCGTCAACGGACAGAGGACCTGCTACAAGCTCGCAGTAGTCGGAGCTTGAGGATGCTGCGCGGGGCTTCGACTTTGCGAGCTGCAGTTACGATTTCCTTCTTCGGGTGGACAATTTCGACTATCCCTCTGATGCGCTTTGGAGTGTTCCAGGCTGAGCGTAGACGCGCTTCTACATTTCAATGGTTCCTGGGGCGCCTAATATGCAGGAGGCTCTTGCAACACAGTGCGAACGAGATCCAAGACGGTCCTGTACCTATTTGCGCTCCCTAATCATGACCGGCTTCGAGGCATTGTGAGTGCAGAACTCGAAGCTCATAGGAACCGCGACGTCGGACCGATCACCATCGGAATGGAACATTATACAAAGAGACATGAGCTTCTGCGGTTACGCAGACTAGAGTGGAAGCACGACAGCATCGTCAAATTATTTGCATTATCGCTATCTCTTAACAAGACGCGGTATTACAACATCGCCGGCACTTTGGCGGATGTTGTTATCATCATGTCCAAAACTCTTTCTCGTCAGGTTCACGCACAGAGAAACTCATATCTCGAAGCACATCTAGACATCGCCTTCAAGGGATCCCTTCAGCTGCTTATCGCTCGCACCTTTAATGCGAGTGGAAAGGTCGAAGACTGGATAGACGTTAGTGAAGGTCTAGCAGAGCACGTGTCGAGATCGAGACTTACCTGGCAAGGAGAAGGGCGCGTCGACGGAGGCCAGCATGAGTGCGGTGAACAGGTACCATCCGAGCAGACAGACGACAAAAGCCATCGCTCCACCAGCCTCCTGTAGCGTGTGCGCATATGCCATGTTGCCCATACCGGTGAACCAGAAGCTGGCCGCCAAGCACGCGAAAGTCGCGGGCAAAGGCAGGAAGATCAAGAAGAAGATCAGGTTGGTGCGAATGGAGCAGATGAGGTACACTAAGCAGAGCAGACCCATGAAGAGCAGGAAGAATGCATATGCATTGAAGAAGGCTGGGTTCGTAAGACCTGTTTGTGGTGCTCCGACTGGATCCTCTGCGAAGGCAGCCCAGGCGCCATAGAATGGTTGAAGAGTTCCACCGAACGAGAACCAGAAAGCGCCGAACGTGGTGAAGACGACGGCGGGGAAAGTGTTACCGAGGATCAGCTGTCAAAAGTCAACATCAGTCGCAACCTCAGCCGCCTTGATGGCGATTGCACATACCTCGAAGAAACCTGCAACGACCATCAACACGCCACCGAAGTAGATGTAAACTGCGATATCCGAGGCGCCAAGTCCAGTCAAGGTCCCCCGCCAGTTCATCAAGAAGCAAGACAATGGAGTCAGAGAGAGCAAGAATCCTCCAAGACCGATGGGCGTTGGATTGCCGAATGTCTTCCTCAGGTCGCCTTTGACTCTATTCTCGGGCGACAAGTACAGCTTCTCGAACAACTCTGGAGGCATGACGATGCTACCAGCAGTTCTGATCTTGGTCAAGGCATTGTCGCGTGAGTCGTTGGAGTGCAGAAAGTCCTTATCGTTGTCGGCATAGTAAAGCTCATTGTTCTTCGCAGGGGCGTCTGCAGGTCTGTTGGTGTCTACGTTGCTCGACATGATGGCGGAGAGATTGCCTCGAACTTCTGTCACACAGCTACAAGGTATGAGCAAAGTGGAGCAGGCGCTCTAACATAGATCTCATGGGCTTTTGAGTTGACTGCTCTGCTACACTCGGCCTGGGCCGATCGTCATGAGGGGACATTGTGAAGTTCGTCCAGGTGCACGGGTCAATGGATACGGCAATTGACCATCTTGACGAGCTGGATACACCTGATCGTCCTGGCTGCACAGGGGCTGGTGGCCGGTTAGGTTCGAAGGCGATGCTGCTATTGGACCTGAGCTCTCACAACAAGAAAACATAAAGAGGACGCCAATGGTGCGGACCGTGCAGGACAATACGCGGGGAAAGACGCAGCTAGTGAGGCACAGAGAGAGCCGCGCTGTCTCGTTGCGGTAATCTGCCAATGTGCTATGTTGCCTAGAATGTCCTCACTCACCTTATAGGACCAGTAAGCCGCATGCAGAAATTGGAGTGATCTGATCGAGCCATGCTGCTGCTCACATGGAAGACATGGGTGACGCAAGAGTCATGAACAAGGTATCTTCACAGCGGTGCTCGGCGTGGCAGCTGTCAAGGTCTGTACCTCTCTTACGTCGCCCAGACATCCAACGTCCCAGGATGCTGGAGCATTGCGTCGACCTACCCCTCGAGATCATCGCAGCCAAGAATGCAATCGTGTACGAGCATCGAGCAACACAGCCAGTATCCGCGGCGAGCAAAGCGCCACCTGCGAGAATGTAGAGGGTACGAGTATACGAAAATGTTGGACAAGGCTGCGTTTCCCTGGATTCGTGCAGCGCGTGAGGAGGTGTTGTGTTGTTGGCAGATCGGGATCGGATGCTTCTGCCCGACGCCCTGTTCATTGGTCTGATCACCTGCACCCTCAATTTAGGCTTCACTCCACGCCACCCTGACTCAAAGTATCCCTGTACTTTGTTTCGACTGCTCGCCTGAGGATTCTGGAGGACTGGCTGCACTGCGATGATTCTGCAGGCTGCATTCCGGACCGCCATTGCCAATGTTAGGCTGACTGGTTTGGTTTCTGCGATGCGCAGATAATCCACGTTCTTGGCACATTGGGACAATCCTGTAACTACCCACGGAAAGAGCCTTCGCGAGAGCGCGAATATTTGGGTGCTGTGCTGGACGGCCCCGCCGCATGTGATCTGAAGGCGGTCGGCGGGCTGCCCGGGCAGTAGTGCCGTCCAGCGTTGATTGCGAGGCGATCACACTGCCAGGCTGATAGACGATAACAGGCTAGGGCTGAGTCGTGCTCGTTCCAGCAAGCATTGTGGGAACAAGTGCTCGCAATAGAGACGATGCCGCTCGAGCAATACTGAGAGCATTTGGGCATCAAACATCCATGCTTCGAAATTTCATATTGAAGTCCAGCCTGATTTATACTCGCGAGCACACACTTGTGCCGTCCAGCAATCTATTCTTTCGACAGCCGACATCCGTCATTTGGATCGTGCAGCAGGAAGATTATGGCTTTGACGTTGAGTACAACGCAGACTGTCACCCAGCAGAACCCAACAGCAGTTGAGACAAAAGCACCCAAGACGATATACGACATCAGGATAAGCCTGCGAAACGACGGTCCGGACGGCATCAGCAACCACACGTACCATCCCGAAGACCTAATCTCAGGAAGTATAAATGCTCAATACGTCAACGCAGTAGAGCTTGTTCATGTCGCCGTGACATTGGAAGGTGCGCTTGGCCTCAGCTAAGTCCGGTCCGATGTGCTGAACTCTGTAGGCACTATGCGAACCTGGGTCGACCACGAATATTACGCCTCAGCGGCGAGATACGACGTGAGTGCTTGAGAGACCTTATCACTATGCCTGCGCTCATTCCGGCCAGTTCCTCAAGCAATCGCAGAACATACCTCGCTCAGAAAGAATACCACAGCAGGATGCCAACGGAATTCACTGCATCATGCCTTTCAAGTTTCGAATCGCTCCACAGTGCTTACCGAATCAAGATCTGAGTCCTCATCTTTCTGGTTTACCTCCGAGCTTCAAAGCTGGTCCGACATCAAGAGATCAGCATGGCAATCAATGCATGCAGCCTTTGGTCGAATACTGTATTGCCGTCACGATATTCTACCGGTCCGGGAACGGACCGCGACTTCGACAGATACGGCGAACACGCACCATCGATTTCTCACCCTTGACAGAGCCGGAGCCTCCTATCAGCGTGGACGACTTTCCCGGGGAATTCAAGCTCACCTCCACCGAAGAAGCACGGAAAGGACTCTTCAGGACTGCGTGTGGCGATGTCACAATCTCGTCTTCCGAGTTCCGACCACTACCCATGTTCTACGATGGCAAGCCGGGCCATACGCAGGGCATGGTAACACTGACGCTGGCCACCCTAAGACTGACAAACGCGGAGATACAGCCGCCTCGGTGGACATGCGAGGTTCAAATGGCGCTGATTCGGCGAACGTTCTACACCACAATGCCAATCCGCGAGGTCGCATGTAGTCGCTTGCTCAAGAAGAACAAATACCTGCGACTGCGGAAAGAGACCATGTATGAGACGACTTGGTCAGTCGACCCTCTGTGGTGGGAGCACACCCACGCCCGACCAGACGCCCCAGGCATTGTTTCCGAAGCCACGATACCAATGCCTGTAAGGCCACCTACACAGCTCATACCCACCTTTGCAACACCACTCGCGACTGTCCGGTATGCCGTAAGGGCGGAAATTCGTATAGCACAAGTAACACATCCTCCTTTGGTGGTCGAAGTCCCGTTGCAGGTCTACCACTCTCGTCGAATACACGGTGACGCGAATGGGTTTCGAGATTCAGTTTCTACAGTCGGTCCCGTTGATAGTGCTGTACGTCGACTGAAATGCCTGATCTTCTATACCATGCTGACTGTTTCCCAAGCTACCGCCATCATACTATCTGTGAGGGTAGTTGATACACGGTAACGATTTTGCGGAATCGCAAAACTATCATTCGCCATTCTGCTCGACCTTGTCAAACCAAATATACCCTTCAAAGTCGTCTTCGAAGTCAATGCCGACCTTCACAACCCGATCATTCTGGAAGCGGAACTCAGCGGCCCGTTCTACAGACAAGCCACCATAATAGTCCTTGAGCTTGACCACAAACACCGACTGATCTGCCAAGTGCTCAAATTCAAGCCAGAAGCCCATTGTCCGTTCTGTTGCATCGACGAACAGTCTCCCCTCTTTGACTTCGATGTTCAAGCCACGGTATCCAGCATTCCAATACTCTCCAACATATGCACTCAATGGAATGTTGAGCGGTTCTGGATGCTCCAAGTCAGGCCTCAGATCCTTCGCGATAGATTTATCCATCTCTGCCTGGTAATTCTCATCGATTTGATGCGCACGAGCATTCCAATCGACACGCTTCTCCACGAGGACTTCGAGGATTTCGTCGATCAGTTCTGTGGATAGGACATCTATCACCGAACCGGCACTTTCCGAATTGCCTAGCATAACTGCACCGAACTCGAACTCTGGAATCCAGAAGTGTCTGCTAGAGTATCCAGCGATCATGCCATCATGTCCTATAATTTGATGGCCGCGATAGTACGAGACCTATAGACCCGCAGCATATCCGGTGAAAGAAGTGAAAGGGGCTCTTCCTTTGGATGAACTCTCTGCATCCTGCACAATTCGCACACGAGTCAGGCCCTCGTAGAGCTCATTCGTCACTGGACCTTCCTGATGCATCAACGCTTGCACCCATTTGATATGGTCATTCACAGAAGTTTGAATGGAACCTGCACCTTGCGTTCCGGGAACTTCTTGAAGTTGTCCGAGCTCGAGAATCTGCTTCGATTCATTCCATTGGTATGGCAACGCGAGACGATCCTGTTTTCCCGCGGCTTTGAAAGCGCTGGGTTGGAGGTGCGTGTCGCTCATTTCCAAAGGCTGCAGGAAAGACTCTCCAATGAATTCTCCGAAAGTCTTCTCTGTCAAAGTCTCGACGAGATGTGTGGCAACAGCGAACATCGTGTTGCTATACTGGTATTCGGTCCTCAATGGTTTGCTGATGGGCAAGTGCCGGAGTCTCCTCGTTGTTGTTTTGACGCAGTCCGGATTCTTGGATCGAAGACCAAAGAATGCATCGTCATGCCTACGACCCGATGATTAGCTACGCTGAGAATACAAAAGCCACGGCTCAATACGGGATCGACCAACCCAGGAACTCCACTCCGATGGCTCAGGATGTCCTCCACTGTCACCTCTTCCGTAAAGCTATCCTCATTTAGGACGAAGTCCTCCGGCAAGAGATCATGCATCTTCGCATCCCACTTGACCGCTTGATGCCTTTCGTCATCTTCTACGAGGAGCCGCACAGCAGCTGCAGTCAGAGATTTGGACGAAGAAGCAATATCGAAGATTGTATCTGGTGTACAAGGAGTTTCCGGGTCTAGCGAAGCTAAGCCGAAGCCTTGTGAAAACACCCTTTTATTCGATACAATGGCTATCGAAAGACCCGGAGCGTGCCATTCTGCGAGAAGATTATTCACTCGGGACTGGAAGTGCTCAGATTTGAAGAAGCTGATAATTTGGGGAGACTCTTGAGCAGATGAGCTTGAATCAGGCATTGTTGGAATTGTGGTTGGTGGCAAAATCACATACGAATCGTTGATGAGAGAATTTCTCTCGAGACCTTGCCATATACTGATCCTCAGCTGAGGCTGTGTGTCGACGTATAGCTTCGAGCTGAGCCCGAGTCAAATCCTTGGCGGTGTCCAGATTGAGCTCTAGTCTGTGTGCTGGTGAGAGCTTGTTTGCCGGAACGCCTTACAACTGCATCGTGCCTTGCACTGCACAGGTGTGTACCTACAGACCTATTCGCGTTCATATGTCGCTGCAGAGTCACTTACGGTTTGTCCCTTCCGGGACTTTTGCTTCACGTTTCCGTGGAGATCCTGCTCCAGTGCTTTCGCACCGTGCTCATGAATGCCGACAGCGAAACGCAGCATGAATTGCGAATATGTTCATGGCATCATTCCAATGTCTCCTCCGCGGCCCTTTTGCAGGCTAGCATCAGCTAGCATGACCAAGACTCCTTCTTGCGGTCGCTGAGAGCAATTACGGATCTGCTCTGATATTCGCGGGATGTTGAGTCAAGGCTCGAACGAAGCCTTTTGGTTGACAAGCGTAGAGACTTCATGAATGATGCTGCGCTTTGCAAGTCATTGGAAAGAGTTCCTCGGAATCACGGCAGGACATGAGGGCTGCTTCCTCCCCTGTCGCAGGCGACAGAATTACCTGTGCAATTTGATGAGCAACTCTGGAACCAGGTGCGAGTTTTCTGTTGCAACGGCCTTTTCTTACGCGGAAGCATTTCCAGAGCACGTCTTTCTTCTCCTCTTATCACTGGCGAGCGGCACCGAGCAGCCGCATCAACGCTTTAGATAAAGCCGTCGCGAGGGTGCTCCCGCCGTAATCACGCAAGAGCCAAACTCTGCTGCTGCCACAAATGCCTCTCAAGGTAAGACGTCGCTCTGGAAGGCGAAAGGGGCGGCCAGGAGCAAGACCACGTGGAAGCGGCAGTATGGCTGTGACTGCCATGAATCTGCGCATTCGCGTAGGAGAATGCCACGCCGGATGGGAGCGATCACAGTAATAAAACTCATCGGCGAACAAGTGTCGTGCTGTCAAAGTCAAAGTTCTGAGAAGTCAAAAGACGCCTCCCGACTGCTCCCACGTGTCCAAGCCTGCTTGGCGTCGACGGCGCTCGAATGACACGACTCTCGCGCAGCCCTGTGGAGGCACTTCCCACGACCCTCAACATGTGCTCTACACCCTTTGGGACAATACATCGACTCGTGGCCTGACCATGGCTGTGCTTTGGCTGCATTGGAGGCCGAGATCATGGCCAGAATTGCCCCAAATCGTCAGTGCAGAGCTGCGGCACGAGGCCAGACGGCCGGCGTCTAACGCATGGCGTCCAGCTGAGTGATCGGATGGGGCTGCCATGAACGCCCTCAACGCACATGTCCGACGCCCTGAGGCGTATTATTCTGCCGCAAAGGCCGTGACGCGACTTACACAAAAGAAGGACTCCCTCATGTTGTGCAACCCTCCCTGACCTCTGTTCCACCTTCGCACTCCGTCGGCAGCGACATTCGACAAGATGAGCTGGTTCACTCTGCTCATGGCAGCGCTTGCTGGCGCGAGCGCTGTCGAGGCCAAAGCTGTCATGGCACACTTCATGTTGGCCAACTCGTACAGCTACTCGCTTGCCGACTGGCAATACGACATCAAGGCTGCTCAAGATGCTAGCATCGACGCCTTTGCGCTTAACATGGCGTACAATCCAAGCAGTCAGCTGGTACGGAATGGACCGGGACAATCAGGCTAGCAGGCAGACTGACCAGACATAGGACCAATCTATCGCGAACGCTTTTCAAGCCGCGAACTCTCTGGGCTTCAAGCTTCTCTTCAGGTGAGGTTGATAATTGCCTGCAGACGCGTCACTACATGCTGACGATTGCCACAGCTTCGATTACGCCGGTAATGGGGCTTGGCCAGCATCTGCGATCATCAACTACATGAAGCAGTATGGTCCTAACTCAGCACATATGACATACAATGGCAAACCCATTGCAACAACGTATGTGATTTACACTTACCACACATCGCTGGGCAGGAGCGCTGATGCTGCACAGCTTTGAAGGACCACAGAACTCCGGAGACTGGGCCAACATCAAGAGCCAGACAAACTGCTTCTTTGTTCCTGATTGGGCTTCGATCGGACCTTCTGCCGCAGCTTCAGCGTCTGGAGGCGTTGCCGACGGGCTGTTCTCGTGGGAGGCCTGGCCAAATGGACCAAACGACATGACCACCAGCAGAGATCAGCAGTGGATCAGTGCTGCTGGTAGAGAGCCATACATGATGGGAGTGTCACCATGGTTTTACGCAAACGTTCCTACTTGGAACAAGAACTGGCTGTGGCGCGGTGATGATTTGTGGTATGATCGCTGGAGTCAGGTCCTGCAGTTGCAGCCTGAGTGGGTTCAAATTA
This sequence comes from Cercospora berteroae, assembly GCA_002933655.1. Taxonomy (NCBI): domain Eukaryota; kingdom Fungi; phylum Ascomycota; class Dothideomycetes; order Mycosphaerellales; family Mycosphaerellaceae; genus Cercospora; species Cercospora berteroae. Next base: position 24,487 of record PNEN01001712.1, read on the forward strand.
TTTCTTGGAATGACTGGTGAGCAGCTCGACCCCCGACACGCCAGCTTCACGCTAACATGTTTGTCTACTAGGCCAGAATCGCACTACATCGGTCCTCAGCGCAACGCCGACTTTGGTGCCTTCGCCCCAGGCGGAGCGCCATATAACTACGCTCAAGACATGCCTCACGACGGCTGGCGAGCCCTTCTCCCATACTGGATCAGCACTTACAAGAACGGCGGCGTACAACCTGTGGCCAATGAGACCTTGGAATATTGGTACCGTCTCAGCCCAAAGAATGCATGCGGTGACGGAGGCACCTCAGGAAACACCGCTGGCCACGGCCAACAGCAATATCGAGCAGCCGAAGTCGTGCAAGATAATGTCTTCTTCACTGCTCTGCTAGACTCTCCCGCAGACGCGATTGTCACTATTGGCGGAGTCAACACCACGGCAACATGGAGGAACAAGCCATCGGGCGGAAGAGGCCTTTATCATGGAAGCGTGCCATTCAACGGAAAAACAGGACAAGTCTCGATCAGTGTCGTCCGAAATGGAAACACTGTGATCCAACAGACAGGAAAGGCAATCTTGACAACTTGTCAAAACGGCGTCACGAACTGGAATGCCTGGGTCGGATCCGCTGTGGGCAGTGCTCCAGGAGCAGTCTCATCTTCTTCATCGACAACGACAGCCCGAGCCACGAGCTCCACGTCCACGTCCTCCCTCACCACCAGCACCCGTTCCACCTCGACCATCCCTGCTTCCTCCTCGACCTCAACCTCCACCACGAGCAGAACCAGCACCGGAACAAGCACATCAACGACCACTACACGCCCCGCCTCTTCCTCCTCTCCATCATCAACCACTACGATCCCCAGCTCAAGCGTAACGACAAAACCCACGACAACACCCACCGGCGCAGCAGTAACTTCCACCTTGACAATGCAAATCACCCTAACGCAAAACATTGTCTGCGTCTGCTCGCCCAACTGCGCTTGCTCCCCCGTCGGAGCACCCGCGGCAATTGCTCCTGCAACTAGTGCAGCAACAGCATCTTCGACTGCAGCTGCAGCAGCGACAGGAGCTGCAGTCAGTCGATCTCGTTGAAATTGACGATGTGCGATGTGCGAAGAGATGGTATAGATTTTGGTTTGGCATCTGATATGAGTATGAGCATGAGGATCATGACATGTTGTTACGACGACGATATAGACTTGTTACTTGATAATGATATAGAGATTTTCTGCTTCACCTTTGGCGTCATAATTCGTCGTCTTTCTTGCTGTGTCCATTTGCCATGCTTGTGTTTGCGCGAGCAGTTGCCAAAAAGCAGTCACGTAGCATGAAACTTACGTAGCAACAACTGACGTGCGACAGTTCTTTCGAGTTCACGCATAGATAATCATAGGAAACGTGGACGTTTGTCAACAGGACCAAAAAAAATGGTATTCGTTTCTCCTCGGAATTACCTATACACTATGCTGGGAATGAGACAGACAGCTGATTGAAAGGACGCCGGAAGTACAAAGCGCAACTTTCGGCTCGCGCTGCGTACTCTAAGGGTGGAGAGGAGAAAACAACAAAAGATCAGATCCCCGCAGTAGCAACAAAAAAACACCTTGCAATTGACTGACTGACCGACCGACCGTTAATGCATAACCTCGTGACAAAAGTAAATGCGGCGATGCGCCATTTCCGGATGCAAGAGAAAAGCAGGGCGCGTACGCAAGCAAGCAAGACGTTCCAGCCTCCATCCCAAGCGAAGTCATGATGTATCCCGCGAAAGGTGCCGACCACGCCGGTTGGTCTCCCATATGCAAAAAGCTTGCCTCCGTACCAGGGACTGTCCCTGCATCGGAGATGTAACCACGGAAGCAAGCTTCGTCAATCCGATCCAGAAGGACGCGATCCAGAAGGACGCCACCATGTCGGGAATCATTGCGCTCAATGGGAGGTCATGTTTCGCTTTGCTTCTTTCGCTCGTTGTGATGGCGTAATCTCAATGCTGATGTGAACATGCTAAAATCATTGATTCGCTTGAAAGTTCATCGGTCGCCTGAGCAGAAGAAGCAGGATATGTCAGCATGACTCTCTCATCCTCGTGACCATCTCACACGGTCAGGCAAAGTTGTACTCACTTGAATAGCAAAATGTGTGGCTCTGGCTCATGCACTTCATAGTGCTCCCATCCAAGACTCTGCGTAATGCCCAATCCTCTCCACTCATCTTCCCAGAGCAGCTTCAGTGTGCCTCGGGCTCCGTCAAAGTAGTCTTTGGGTATCGCTTTCAACATCTGCTTCGGAAGTTGGACGTGACGGTACTCGTAGTGGTCGTCGTTGTATCTGTGTCGCACAATGTCACGTTAGCCTCCGTTGACGCTCCAGAGAAACGCAGCGGTGTTCTCATTGGTGACTCACCGCGAAGAGTAGTGAATGGCATCAATAAACTCGTCCAGCTTGTCCCGCTCGGAATCCGTCAGCAGGCGGGGCTTCTTGTTCCGCCTCGTGAAGTCGATATCCATGCTGGCCATTGTGTCTGTCGTGGTTGTTTTGACTTGCTCGCAGGTATCCTGTGCTCCTGCTGATCACCCCACTGAAGCGGTACCGTGGGGACTGAGTGCTCTTGGCGATGTCTTCACCGCAGGCGTCGCGGTGCAACGGAGGGCCGAGATGGAACGAGAGAGGGCAGTTGGCGACACAGCGTCCGTGGTGCAGCACGCAGCAGGGGGAGGCGGAGGGCCAGCGGGTGTTGAGTGTGCGTGTGGTGGTGTGCGGTGCCGGTAGTGGAGGGGTGCAAAGCTACTGCAGGCACCGCGTCTAACGTGCAAGCTTCGCGTTGGACGGCAGGTCGGTCGTTGCCGAAGTCGTGTCGTGGGAGGTGGTGACGTGTGCACCAGGCAGCGAGTTGCGCTTCCAACGAGGCGTGGGCGCGTAGCAGAGGAGAAATGAAGAAAGGCGTCGAATGGGCGTTGGTCTTCGGTAGCAGAGAGAAGCAACTTCCAGAAAGATTATTGTGAGCGTGTAAACAAATGGACTAATGCGCACGTGCGGCCGTGCCCGAATGCAACGGCAGGCGATCCGAGCCCCCGCGCTAAACTTTATCCGGCCTCATGTGCGTGCGTTGTGCAGTCTTGTGCCACGACCACGATCGTCCACGAGTGGTGCGGAACGAGGGGCGGCATCCGGAACGCCAACAAGACATACAGATGATGCCACAATGCTCTCAGTCGGCCCGGCCGCGCTCGGCGGGATGCAACTTGGGCGCGCACATGAATACAGCAATACGCACAAGTGACGGCAGGGGTGGAGGCAGCACGATGGTAGTATATGCAACTTTTCATATCAATGTTCATGTGCAAGTGAGCTGCCCTGGCTAAGCCAGAGATGAAGCCTGTCCCAAGACTCGCCAGAGCGCTGTCGAAGCAGAGTCCCATTTGTCCTTCCCGCAGGTATTCGCGCCATGTGAAGAACATCTGACAGCAACGCCCCTCATCTATTCCCAATAAACATTGTCGTCATCAAGAAAATTCGTCAAAAGAGTGGACGGCAAGGACTGCAATCCCCATGTGATCGTCGTCAGATTCGTCAAAGAGAGGTCCCGCCAGGGTAAAGTGGTTGCTCATGGGAAATGTAAAGAAATAACGAGAGACTGTGTTCGGAAAGTTGGAGCGTGTTGTCGGGTGACAGCCAAAAAGTATGAGCAAGAAGTAATGTCTTTCCTTCTGTGTCGGTGACATGTGCATGCTGGTGGCCATGCAAGTGGATACTGCCAATCCGCTTTCAGGTGGGCGAAGTCGGAAGCACCGCATCTGCAACTCGTCGATTTCGGGATTCGACGCGTTCGATTGCGTGGGACCGCATGATCCGTCGCATTGATCACCTAGATCCAGACTGGCTCGACCGGCTCCTCGACCAGGTAATCGTAGACCAGACCTTTGATCTCCAACATGTAGTCGTCAATGCCGAAGCAGGCCAGTCCGTGAGCCTTCATGAACATCTTGTCTTCCTCGGCCTCGGCGTCTCGCACCGCGTGGCTGATTTCCTCTGCAACAGCGTCGAGCTGTGCCAGCTCATTGCCAAACGGATTGTCGTCCCGGGACACGTCGGTACCTTGGCTCGCCATCCCGAAGAATTCAGTCGAATTGCGTCGCACCAGACTTGCTGGTGGCGACATGAGACGCTGCACAGATCGCTTGCGGTGGACGTTTTCGTGGGCCTTCTTGGAGTGCGAAGGGACTCGCTGTGGGATCACAGGGGCGTCGGTCGGTGTCGATGTCGTTCCGCTTCGAGTTCGATGCACCGTCTTGGTGTCGACAGCGGGCTTGAAGTAGCAGCTGAGGTGGTTGGGCTCTGGCTCGGGGGTCATGGGCGTTTCGTCGATTGACGATGTGTCGGTGCCATCGAAGCTCAAGGATGGAGCATCGCTGTCTTCACCAGTGCTACTCGTGGCCGACGCCGGTGTGATGTTGCGCACGCGGATTGGTGTTGTGCCAGCAATGTTGGGTGCATCATATGACAACGGGTTGGTCGTCGATATGAGGGCAACGGGCGACGAGATCTGAGATCGCTTGATCGGTTTCGCGTTTCGTTGCGTGGCTGCGCGTCCAAGATTGAGGTTCGGCGTCGAGTTGTTCTCGCGCCTCGTGGTGAAAGCGCGTGCGAGCGACATGGTGGATCGGTTGGTACTCGGATCGTGGTTGCCGTTGGTGTGCGTTGCAACGTTTAGAACGCAGAAGGTCCTCCGAGCTGGCGATATCAACCAGACTCACGTGTATTGTGAAGAAGTGCCCGGCACGTCACTCGAGGGAGGGTCGTCAGGCTTTGAGAGTTTGCTGCAGATTGGCTTTGAGCAAGCTGAATCGTGGGATCCTCGACGTTAACGGGGGACCAGAAATAGCTCGCTGCTCGAGGATGAATCGAGAATCGCAGGTGCGTTTCGATCAACGGTGCGACTGTCACGGACAGTAATCGATCTGTCGGCCGACTGGGGCACGAGCAGATGAAGGAATGTAGGGGCGACGAGACGCAGTCTGCGCGGTGGTGGTGGTGGTGGAGCGAGTTTCGCAAGGGAGTGGGTTGGCGGCAAGCTTCGCTGAAGTATGTCCAGTGCCGCCGGTGCAAAGAGTGTGGGAGGGGTGAAGTGAGTGTCACGCTCGCTCGCTGCCGCAGGCGCGTCTGTCAAAGAGAGAGTGACGGGGGAAAGAGAGGGAAGACTGGCGCTTGGAGCGAGTGAGACAGAAGCGCAGTGTGTGAGGTGTTGCGACTGCGAGAAAGTCTCTGAGATCGGGCCACGCGCTAAGCGATTGCTGAGCTTCTGGTGCGTGGAGGGAGCCCGTCCAGCGAATCACACCTGCCGCGGGCAGTCAGCGTTGGCAGGCGCGACCAATCGCCGGCGCCAGGTCGTCACTGCCGAAGCAAGCCAGAACTCCGTGTGACAAGGCCTGTGATCCCCGTTTCACCGACACCCTCGCGAGCCACTCGCAGCGCCCTGTCCTCCCCATCCCTCCACTGCCCTCCTGACGTCCCTCGCTCGCTGCACGACGTTTCATCCACTGCTTCTCCCCGTCCGTCGCATTGTGTGCCATTCGTGGCCGCCCGGAGCGCCTTGCTGCTCCGCAGATGGCGAGCGCGGCCGGCGATATATGGTCCCGCTCAGACATGCTCATCAGAATGCCTGCGACTGATGAATGTGGCTGACGATGGGATCAATCGCCCACCGTTTGGGTATGAGTTAGAACCCTCCACCCCCGATGCGGACACGCCTCACGCAAATCGGCCCGTGTCTCATATCGACGCTACCGAAGAACACACGCGTGCCTTCGTCGCGCAGTCGCGTCAAGATGTCGGAAGACAACCCGCAACGGACTCCGAACTTCGACTCCCAACTGGCATTCGCATTGTCGATTGAAGCACTCTCCGAGCAGCAGCATCGATCGAGGAACAATTGCGCGTCTCTCAGCATCTCATGGCCAGACCATTCCTGATACCGTGATATCCAACATCTCTGACAAGCCAACAAGTTCTCAAACCAACAATTCATCAACCCTGGTCCACCCAAGCCCGCACACAAAAGCACTGGCCTCAATATGATCTTTGGTAGAGGAGCAGACCTCGTGGCGATCATACGCCTTGGCATATACCTTGACTCGCCAATTCCCCGACTGCCCGACTTGTACAAACTCTGCAACATCTATACGCAGTAATTGCAACTTGTGAACAGTGCTTCGTAGGTACACTTTCATACTGTGACACCGAGATCAGGTAGCACCATCACGGACGGGCCACGATACCATCTGGCTGCGCTGCTTGCGGACTCCGGCAGCATCACGGCGGAGTCCGAAGAACTAAAATTGCCAAATACCAAGATGTCCTCAAATGGAGTTCCACTCGATGGCCATATTGCTGAAGTCTATATCAAACGTTGTCATTGCCTCGCAGAAGGCCCGTCAACTCAAAACGACACCGTTGCCACGACGACACACGGGCAGGACTTATTCGATCATCAATCGCATATTACATGTGTAGCAGAGTCAGCCGGGGGCCAAGGAGCCCATCAAGCCCTCTGCAACGGGTCTGCTGGCCCTCAAGCCCTCGAACCCTCAATCACCCGGCAACAAAAGATGCATACTGTAGAAACAGCAGAAGAAGCACATCAGGCGAACGTGGAATCGATACTCTGTCGCATAACATCCACACGAATTTCGCATGTACAATGAAAAAAATATTCCCAACATGCAATAAAAACTCCCGCTAAACGAACACCGACACAATTTTTTTCCCAGTCAGAGCATCAACATCAAAGCTCATCTCTCCCGACTTTGCCATTTCCCATCTCTCCTTGCTTCCAAGCCTTGATGTTCTCCAGCGTGGGCGGTCTTATCTCCCACACTCGTGGTCTCACTGGCAGACCCAACCAGAAGTCATACAAACGCCCTACTTCGCTGAAGACAATCGAAGGTAGCATCAAAGGTATCTGTGACCACGACCAGAGCACGAATTTATACGCCGTCCACACATTATCGAATTCTTCCCAGAAGATCTCCGAAACAGTCTGGGGTGTGCGCTTCGGCCGCGGCGGGGTGACAGGCTCTGTATCAAAATCATCGAGGTCTTCGAGCGAGGAGGCGTGCGACTTTGACTTCTTGCATGAGGATTCGGCCTGACTTTTCGGTAATGGCATCTGTTGTTCTGCGGCCTCAACCGATTTCCCGGAAGCCTCTGCCTCCATCATGGCACGGAAGTGCTTGAGATGGTTGATGGCCGAGGAGATCTTGTCGAGCGTATTGATCAACGCGACCAGTTCTGTCCGCCTGAGAAGTGGCTTCTCCTCACCCTTTTCATCATGTCCATGTCCATTTCCGAATTCGAACAAGACCTTCAACGCTGTGCCGAAGCCATTAGTTTGGATCTTGCCCCACAAGCGACATTTATCGCAGCCGACGCAGTCCATCACTCTGCTGACATTGCGGAATCGATTGCGGAAGTCTTCCTTCAGGCTGATGCCGTTCGCGGTCTGATCCTGGAACATTACACTCTCGTCGAAGATCTGCGGCCCTGGTGGGATGGCATTTGCGAGCGTGGTGACCATGTCTCTTGTGAGAGCATCTTGCGAAGCGTCGCCTGTGCAAAAAACATAATCCTGCACGTAGTCTCGTAACTTGCCCACTGCTCGCGATACCAGAGCAAAGTTGAAGTAAATGTTGGATATCCGGTCCTGGCGATAGTGCAGTCTCTCTTTATAGCATGTCAGATTTGGTCCCCACTCTCCTGTCTGCTGGTTTAGGTAGTCGTAGCAGAGATGTGTCGATATGGACGCGTGCATTCCAGATATCACGCGGTAGAAGACACGCTTCTCGAGACATTCGTCCTCGAAGTCGAGACAATCCTGCGGCTTTCCAGAACTAGCGGCCTGCTGGCGATCATGGTTCTTGATCACCTGTTTGAGTTGCAATGCCGCTTGTGCTTCTGTTTGGGCATCACTCGGCCGTTGTGACGAGCGCGCGAAGCAGTTCTCGCGATATATTGACTCCCAAATCTGATGTGCGCCTTCTCCACTGTAGCCGGTAAACCTCTCGGGGTTATCGAGTAAGCTCACATAGTCTCCCTTCGCCGTGGCACTTTCATCCTCGGGTACGCAGTAATCCCTCTCATCGCATTCGTCGTCAATCTCCACTACACAACTCTCGCCCACCTTTTCTCCAAGCTGTCCTTGTAATGGCTTCTGCTTTTCTTTCGTCTGTCTCCCTGGGTGTTTGGCCTTTGGCCCTTCCAATTTGGACAATTCTGCCGCCCTCCATATCTCCGGCACGTCCTCCTCGTTGTCAAGTGTGATGACAGCACACGCTCTATTCCCACACATGCCATTGTCATCGTTCCAGAAAGGACATTTCTTGTTGTAGAGGTTAAGGCGGTAGTACGAGAAGAAGTCGGTGTTGTTGGCAAGATTTCGCACGTATGGGTTTAGTTTGACATTGAGGGTGTCGAGGTCGTGGAAGGAGGCGCAGGCATCGGACACCTTTGCATCGGGCTCAAAAGCGCATTGCTCGGAGGAGAGTGTCTCGCTGAGGCCAGACTGCAGGAAAAGGCTGGCTGCCAGCGCCAGCAGCGAGTGTCTCTGCATGGTGGGGGTGGGGTGTCCAGTTCACGTTTGAGCGGTGCCGGAGTCGGTCGAGAGGATATGAGCGGCGGCACTCCGCTCGAGAGATGACCGAGCAGGTGCAAGTGATTGCGAGCGGCGGCCGCTTCCCAGGATATGGCTAATGACAGTCTGATGCGGAAGGTTTAATAATTAGAGGACAGACAAAGGAAGGATGGAGGAGGATACGTATGTACAACAACAAGAGGATGGGAACAGCTACTCAATTAGTAGCATGCTTACAAGGCAAACGGCAAACGTGTTCTGTCAACAGTCCAAGTTGCTTCAGGCAAAGTGCAGGCCGGTGGGAGTGAGCGGGCTCAGACCAGGCCATTGCCATCCGTGAGTCCGTGACGCAGGCGAAAGGTGGCTTTTCTAGGAGTAACTTAGTGCCCTGACGGCCAGGCCCGCACTCCGCTCCCCGTTCCACCAAGCTCAATTTTCTGCTTCCTGCGCCTCCCGCTTCTTCGCCGCTGACATCTCCTTCGAATCTCCCACCACCAGCGTCACCATGTCTCCGTGACATGTCACGCGAGGGCTGTTACATATCCCTTAAGGGCACGTACTCAGCCACGACTCCCTCCGAGAGCTCGTAGTCAACACGGTACGTCAGCTCACCATCTCACCTTCTTCACAATCCCTCTATATGATGATCAAGTTGTCCTTTGCGACGACATACCTAGTAGCTTTAGGAAGAGCCGGAAAAGGCATGACAGGTAGCGGCCAACAGCATCGTCATATGCTCGCGGTCACCTGTCGTCGGTGCTTAAAAATTTAGGTGTCTGAAATCTTGCAATAATATCACTGGCACATCTACGCATCACGCTCATTGAAGCATGTGCTGACATTGTTCAATAGGCAGGTCTTCAATTCTTCTCCGCGTATGAAACGCGTGCGAGTATAGATCGCTTTGGGCGTTTGCTGTCGAGCTGCACATTGCGAGAAATGGGCTGTAGTGTCTGCTGTACTACTTTTTCTCGCCATGGACTATAGCATGTCACTTTCGTTGCAAAGGACTGCGCGATGCAGTGATGAAAGCTCATGAACGGTAAGGCTCAGGTGATTCTCATCACGGTGTGCAGAAACGGTGCATCAGATACACAGTTCTTCAACGGCAAGGCCAGCACAAGTCAAATCTATCTCATTGGGCTCACGTCCTCGAAATATGTTCTTGCAAAATCTTCTGAAGCAATGCAAGAAGCTGTGTCAAGTATGTCCGGGCTCGTAAGCCAGGAACTAGATGTCATACTCGAAGAACATTAGAGAATTAAAAGAGTCCATACACATCAAACTTTTCCGCTACACAATTGTCACAAGAACATCCACAATTCTCCCCGCTCCATTTCTCTTCCTCGCGCAGACCTCAGTCCCTCAAACATTCACCCTCATCGCCAATCCTCCAACTCCAACTCCACAACCCCCATCCGTCCCCTCACACCCAACATAAACTTGGAATTCTGCATTCCCCGCTGTTGCTCTCCCCGTCACATCCACTTCTACAACTCTTCTCTCCCTAACACCGAACACAGACCACGCCCATCCGTTGATTCCTGAATCCGAGTACAAAGTATTGTAAATGCCTGCATCGCATGAGCATGATGAGGAGACGTTAAAATAGACAGTCCCTGTGAGACGAAATGTCTGGTTGAGCGAGATGGGGATAGGTGAACTTTGAGTGAGGTAGCCAGATGTGAAGCTAGGTGTGGTTGGGGAGAGGGTGGAGAAGGTTATGACGGTAAGGCGTTGCTGCTGTTGCTGCTGTTGTTGGGGAGTCAGACCAAGTGTCGAAGGCACTAGAGAAGAGGGCATCATGTAATTCATGAGCGCCGTGGCGTTGTTCAAAGTGCCGGGCGGCAGAATCAGCGTGGTGATGCTGGAAGGGAAGAGAATGTTGTTGTTAAAATTGGGTTTTGGTCGCCAACGCCAGTACTGAAGACCTGAAGTGAAATTTCCATCGCGGAGGATGGAGCTGCTGGGTGGAGGCATGAGAGGGTTGATTCCTAGTGAGGGGACATAGGTATACAAAGCCACAGAGTCGATCGTCCAAGTGATGTTGAAGCTCCCGCTGCAGTACATGAAGAGGATGAAGCGATTGGCGTTTCGCGTTGTGGTTCCGCTGGCGTTGAAGGTACTGGAGCAGGCTGAGGTGAAGCTGGTGAGGTTTGGGTTGAAGAAAAAAAGAGTTTCGTAGTCAGTTTGAGCGTAAAAGTTGCAATAGTTGGTCGGTGCGATGGATCCAGAAATGCTGAAGCTGAGGCTGAGGATCATATAGTATGAAAGTCCGGCGGATATGTTCACGGCTTGTATCAGCTCGCCTGCTTTGTAGTCAAAGGAGTTGGCAAGAATCCGGGATGAAGTGCTGGTACATCAGTCAGATCGCATCAAGCATAATGTCTGAACACAACTCACGGTACACCAGAGATTCCTTCGATACTAAAAGTGTCGGTAGTCCAAGGGCTAAGAGATCCCATGTTTACAGCAAAGTCGCCATTGGAGATGAGCTGTGATCGATTGCCGGGTCCCGCAGGTCCAGCCATACGCATCGCAGAATCTACGCTGTAGCCACTTGGCTGGTTGTCACGCAGCATTTTGATCTTCAGATTGCATTGCAAGGTGTTGCTACTGCAGTAGCCACAGGTGCTGCCGGCGCAGATCGAACCCTGATTGGAGCAGAGATTTATGCAGTCGACATAAGAATTGACCGCTACTGGGATAAGTCCATACACATTCTGGCTATTCGACGAATAGCTTTGATTGCAAATGATCAGGTATTGGCTCCCATCTTCCGTGACATCGATGTGGTTAGTGAATGAGCGTTTGCTTCGGATGTGTGAGCGTACGAGCCGTGAAAGTCTGTCCATCAGCAGTAGGACATGTTGGGCCAGTTGGGACTGGCGAGGCAGCAGCGGTACTGCTCGGGACTTGCGATGGGTTCGGTGTTGGTGAAGTGGATATTGTTCGAATGGTCAATATTGATGTTGGGATTAAGCCGAAGGAAGACGAGATAGATGATGTTGGGATTGACGAAGCGATCAAGGTCGCAGACGGGACAAACGATGTTGAGAATGTATTAGGCAACGAAGATGTCCCAAAGGAGACAGAAGAGAGTGATGTGACCGTAACTGTTCTTGAGGAAGACTGTGAGGGTGAGCTGGCAAGAGCTATGGTGGTAGTGCTGGTCGTCCTTGTGGTGACCGGACACAACGGCAGTCCCAAACCACCACATAGCAACGCTGCCATTGCTTCCAAGCATGTTGAATGGCGTTATTCCTGAGATTCGCGGAGAGCAGTCTTTGGTCGGGTCATCGGCAGAGAGAAGACATGACACGGCATCGTTGCCGGTATTGGTCTGTGTAGGAATGTGAGCGTGTCACTTCGGCAAGCCGAAAGGGGGCACTGCATCTCGCGATTCTGGCAATTATCGGCTACTCCGCCCATCAGATGATGCTTGATATGTGTTGTTCGCGATCATCGCCATTTTTGGTCAAATGCCACTGCCGGCTGCCAAATTTGCTTCCACGTTCGACTGCCTTGACACTATTGCGATGCTAAAATTGCTGTGCTGCATGTCGGTCATTGTGTCGTAATACTTACCGTCGAGGCGACCATCTCGAGTCGAGCAGATGCCTGCCATCGTGCACAATACAGCTAAACCTGCGCATGAGTGTGTTGTCTTTTAGAAGTTGCCGGAATGGCATGGCATTGGTCCACTATTGCAAGGTCAGTCGTCAACCAGCTCGTTCAAACGCTGGAAGAAGAAGCAAATTCGATGCTGAGAAATGTTGTCCATACTCCCAATTCTCTTCAATCGTGTCATCTAACGCGCAGTATACCCGCCCTCAAGCCTGAGGTCGTCTCCGTTGATATTCAGTGCTTCGTCTCTGCACAGGAAGTCGACTATTCGAGCAACTTCGTGGGGCTCAGCGAATTTGCCTGTTGGCACAGCTGCTTGATACTCCTCTCGCGCTTTCTGGTCGCTCCAGGCTTTCTTACCCAGCTCTGTCCACACTGGGCCGGGACTTATGCTGTTGGCAGTGATGCCCCTCGGTCCCCATTCCGAAGCTTGAGATCGCGTCAGGCCAACGAGACCTGCCTTGCTCGCGCAATATGGTCCGTGGTTCTGAAGCGCGACATGTGCAGCTTGGCTGGCAATATTGACGATCCGTCCGCCCGGCGCCTGCCCCTTGGCACGCTGCACTGCTGCGAAATAGGTGTTTGCAAATGCCTGGCCGGTCAGCGTCGGTCCATGAAGATTGATCATGTAGTGCTTCAAGATATCATTGGCATCGAATGTCTCCAGTGGTTGCAGATTGACGTAGCCTGCAGCATTTACGAGAATACTCGGAAAAGCAACATCGTCCTTGGCAATGGCAGCAAAGGCTTCCTTGACGGACTCGTGGGAGGTCACATCGCAGGCGTACGATCTGATGTCCTTGGAGTCATTGCCGAAGACTTGTGATATCGTTGGGCCGACACGCGACTGCTCGAAAGGAGCGTATAACAATGCCAGTCGAGCACCCTGGGACCTCAGCAGCTTGCCTGTGACGGAGCCAAGACCGCCTGTGGAAGAGTGAGCACGACTTCCACCACATATCACAATAAAGCTTACCAATGCCACCAACAATGATTGCCAAGCGTGATGAATATGCCATTGTCTCAAACTCGATCGCAAGAAATGGTCTATGCTCCCGGCGTGGTTGTTGACATGGCGTGTGGAGATGTTTCTGGAGAAGTGGGGCGCGCCGTCTTCCGTTTGCCGGTTGGTGAGGAGGTCTGCATCCTCCTTTTCGCACACACCATGGCGACCTCATCATCTCCTTCCATCGACGCGGCGCAATCGCTCTTGTTCTCCTTCTCCACTGCTCGCGATCTGTCGCTGCAGCAGGTCAATGACACAGCATGAGTTTAGTTGGGTACGCACTGCCTTCGACGATGAAGCCAGATTTCTTCCCATGAGCCGGAGTGGCAACACTGTCCTCCTCATCAACCACATGAAGCTGGATGCCGCCAAACCTTTGCCATTCTACGAATTTCTTGCCTCGTTGAGAAGACTCCGAACCAGAGCCAACACTCTATCTGGGAGAAGCTCAATCGTAGCGGAGAATTAGTGACGCCAGATATGGAGACGAATCAGCTGGCTGCAGAGTAACCTCCACCGCGAGTGACCGGTTGATAACAACGCCTTGTGGCATTTTTAGATCAGGCCACTCCACTCCTCTGCGCATTCATTGAACTTACTAGTCCGCGCACTGCAGCATGTATGCGAATCAGTCGGATCCGTTCTTACTCGCTCACCAGCCGCAGTACAACACGTTCTGCCTGTGCACGCATCAAGATATCGCGCAAGTCGCCCTAGACCTACATGAGCTCCGAACATGGCTCCGCGCGCCCGAAGATGTCGCACTCAACATAATTGTCGAGAATTGCGTGGTAAATCACCTCATGGCCTGTACAATCCTCAGACACCGGCCATGAGTCGAGACGGCGTTAGCGCGAAGAGAGCGGACTAGCGTGTTGGTCCTGCAAGTCATTGTCAGAGCTGATAAACCGGCACAATGACTTGAAATACACGATGCTGATCTCGAAACGGCTGTTCAGCAGCATGTAGCCCAGTACCTCCGTATGACTTGGGAAGCAATGTTGCCAGCTTTAACTTGTCCTCAGCATGCCACCAACAACACATCACCTCATCTCCATATGATCTCTCCGGCCTCATGCGCTGGCTTGCAAGTCTCTCCGCCATATGTGCCATTTGGCTATGCAGAGTCAGCGCCCAGACGAATGATTCGGCACCGGCCCTGTCCACATGCGTGGTAAGTGAGTTTTTTGCACCCTTCGGAACACACTGCTGAGAAAATGCCTAGACGAATTGCATCTTCGAATTCATCCCGGCCTCCGGATGTGGAGCGGATGCTGCGTGCCTCTGCGATAGCACTGTCTACACGAACGCTGTACAGAAATGTCTGCAATCGAATTGTCCAGCCAAAGAGGCCCTGCGTACGTTCATCGATACTCAGCCCGCCCGCTCATGCATCTGACCATGTGCAGTCGCAGGAAGATACCAAAGCACAGCTTGCGGCGAACCTGTGCGATCCGAGGACACCACAACACCGCGAGTAGTGTGGACCATGTTCGCCACTGCAGCTATTGGCGTCGTTGCCAGGCTCATCTTCCGGAATCCTTATGCTAGAGGTCATGGATACGGAGCCGATGACTGGACAATGCTGCTGGCTCTCATAATCCTCATACCATTCAATGCCGTCGTGCACCTTATGACGAAGGCTGGAGCGGGACGCGATATATGGAGTCTTGAACCCGACAACATCACGATGCTGCTTCACACATCCTGGATGGAAGGCATTCTGTACGCAGTACTGATGACGATCGTCAAAGTGTCAATCCTATTGCTCTATTTGCGGATCTGGACTGCCGGATCCACCGACAATATTACCTTTCGGAGAGCCTGTTTCATCCTAATCGGCATCAACATTGCGGCTGGAATAGCTATCGCACTGAGCGTCGTATTCGAGTGTATGCCAATCAGCTATGCGTGGACGCGTGAGTCTTAAACACTGATGGCATGCACAAATCGCGGAGGTACTGACGTGTATGTAGGCTGGGACGGCGAGCATCAGGGAACATGTATCGACTACTCAGCCCAATCTTATGCCATATCGGCAATCAGCGTAATCCTCGACCTGGTCACTTTTATGCTTCCGATTGGGAAACTGGCGAACCTGCCTTTGTCGAAAGGGAAAAAGTTTGGAGTGTGTTTCGTTTTCGCGCTAGGCTTACTCGCAACGGCAGCCAGCATGGTCAGGCTGGCGTATCTCATCAGAGACTCAACTTCTCCAAACTTCAGTCTCTGGCTCGCTCCTATCGCTACCTGGACCTCGTTGGAGTGCAATTTAGCAGTAATTTGCGCTTGCTTGCCGGCCATGGCTGGGTTGATACAAAAGGTGTGGAATTACACCTGCAAAGGCAAGAACTGGTCATCACGACGTGGCAGCACCAACATCGACAACGTGCGACTCTCATCACTACATACGCCAGCACAATATTACGATGAAGGTGGGGCCTATCGTTACCACAGCATAACGCTTCCGGAAATAACTAAGACATCCCTCAGACAGCACATCTCTGCCGAGCATGTCGATTCGTTACGAGCCGGGCGGCCTGATAAAAGAGGATATCGGCAGAACACAAACGAAGTCTTCCTCGACGACGGAGCTATCGAAATGGCATCACGGAACTCACCCTACGAGCAAGCCTTTACCGCGCAACAAACCTCTACCTTCCGTTAGTACGGCTCCTGATCGAGCGTTGATGCGCTGGAAGCATAAGATCGTGCGACATCATCGCAAATGGGTTGGTGAGAAGTGCATAGATGAGGACGCATCGTTTAATTGCCGAAGCTAGACTGGCCAGTGGCACGATTGGGACACGCTTGTCTACATTGCACGAAACATGAAAACATTCTCCTCTTGATATCTCGCAGCGCGCTTGCAGAACAGGTCGCATATGGGTCAACAGACGCCCAAAAATATGAATCGCAAGGGAGTCGAGCGAAACAATTAACAGAGTACAGCACGAATATGACGATGCAGAGAATACTACATTTGCCAAAGAAGCTATGCAGTCCTAGTGTCTATTGCGCAAGTCTGACCAAATTGCCTCATACTGAAGTAAATGAACGTGTGCATGTGCTGATCCTTCAGTCGGTACTCGACGCCCCAAAATCTCCGGAACAAGGTGCAATTTGGAAGGACCGTCCTGCCGTCTCTTGTAGCATCAAGTGGAAAGACTGATGTTAAGATCGTCAGAAGGAGCCAGCATCATCCATCAGGCGCTGAGGCCATTTGGTGAACTTCCCGTTCCGCTTCTTTTCTCGCTCTTGCTCTCCCCTTTCAAACCCTTCACCTTTCTTCCATCAACTTCCATCAACACAACAACACGAGAGATAGTGACTGCAATGTTGATTAAAGGAACGAACTACGGAGGT